>VSWD01000006.1:65172679-65194828 GCA_033119305.1 Pinctada imbricata
GGCAAACATATTTGGAATACAGTTGACAGTTGACAGTTGACGATTGAATAGTCAACTGCATTCCAGAATACAGTTGACAATTCGACCAAGAAATACTTGAATGAAATTGTATGCATGATAAATTTACTGTATTTTAAAATTACTATTTCATCACACCAAAAATACATATGACACCCATGCCCCACCTCCACTTCTTACAGAAAAAAAAATAAATAAAGCAAACATCGACACATCCTGTTGGTAATAGCTCAAATTTTTATAGTATTCCCCTGGTTACGATACTGAAATTTTTGAGGGATTCATGCCTAGGCATTGACTCAAACCCACTTGAAATTTGGTGAGGGTACATGACCTTGTTACCGAGGAATAAGGCCGAGAACTTTGCCAATATTTCTACAATTCAGACAAATTCTGAAAAAGTTCTAAGTCCAAACTTTTATAGTATTCCCTTGGTTACGATACTGAAATTTTCATGGATTTATGCCTAGGCATTGACTCAAACCCACTTGAAATTTGGTGAGGGTACATGACCTTGTTACCGAGGAATAAGGCCGAGAACTTTGCCAATATTTCTACAATTCAGACAAATTCTGAAAAAGTTCTAAGTCAAAACTTTTATAGTAATCCCCTGGTTACGATACTGAAATTTTCAGATATTCATGCCAAGGCATTGACTCAAACACACTTTAAATTTGATGAGGGTACATGACCTTGTTACCGAGGAATAAGGCCGAGAACTTTGGCAATATTTCTACAATTCAGACAAATTCTGAAAAAGTTCTTAGTCCAAACTTTTATTGTAATCCCCTAGTTACGATACTGAAATTTTCAGGCATTCATGCCTAGGCATTGACTCAAACACATTTTAAATTTGGTGAGGGTACATGACCTATTTACCGAGGAATAAAGCCGAGAACTTTGGCAATATTTCTACAATTCAGACAAATTCTGAAAAAGTTCTAAGTCCAAACTTTTATAGTAATCCCCTGGCTACGATACTGAAATTTTCAGGGATTCATGCCAAGGCATTGACTCAAACACACTTTAAATTTGATGAGGGTACATGACCTGTTACCGAGGAATAAGGCCGAGAACTTTGGCAATATTTCTACAATTCAGACAAATTCTGAAAAAGTTCTAAGTCCAAACTTTTATAGTAATTCCCCTGGTTACGATACTGAAATTTTCAGAGATTCATGCCTAGGCATTGACTCAAACCCACTTTAAATTTGGTGAGGGTACATGACCTTGTTACCGAGGAATAAGGCCGAGAACTTTGGCAATATTTCTACAATTCAGACAAATTCTGAAAAAGTTCTAAGTCCAAACTTTTATAGTATTCCCATGGTACGATACTGACATTTTCAGGGATTCATGCCTAGGCATTGACTCAAACCCACTTTAAATTGGTGAGGGTACATGACCTGTTACCGAGGAATAAGGCCGAGAACTTTGCAATATTTCTACAATTCAGACAAATTCTGAAAAGTTCTAAGTCCAAACTTTAATAGTAAATCCCCTGGCTACGATACTGAAATTTTCAGATATTCATGCCTAGGCATTGACTCAAACCCACTTTAAATTTGGTGAGGGTACATGACCTTGTTACCGAGGAACAAGGCCGAGAACTTTGGTAATATTTCTACAATTCAGACAAATTCGGAAACAGTTCTAAGTCCAAACGTTTATAGTATTCTCCTGGTTACGATACTGAAATTTTCAGGGATTCATGCCAAGGCATTGACTCAAACCCACTTGAAATTTGGTGAGGGTACATAACCTTGTTACCAAGGAACAAGGCCGAGAACTTTGGCAATATTTCTACAATTCAGACAAATTCTGAAAAAGTTCTAAGTCCAAACTTTTATAGTATTCCCCTGCTTACGATACTGAAATTTTCAGATATTCATGCCTAGGCATTGACTCAAACCCACTTGAAATTTGGTGAGGGTACATGACCTTGTTACCGAGGAATAAGGCCGAGACCTTTGCCAATATTTCTACAATTCAGACAAATTCTGAAAAAGTTCTAAGTCCAAACTTTTATAGTAATCCCCTGGTTACGATACTGAAATTTTCAGGCATTCATGCCTAGGCATTGACTCAAACACACTTTAAATTTGGTGAGGGTACATGACCTTGTTACCGAGGAATAAGGCCGAGAACTTATGACAATATTTCTACAATTCAGACAAATTCTGAAAAAGTTCTAAGTCCAAACTTTAATAGTATTCCCATGGTTACGATACTGAAATTTTCAGGGATTCATGCCTAGGCATTGACTCAAACCCACTTTAAATTTGGTGAGGGTACATGACCTTGTTACCGAGGAATAAGGCCGAGAACTTTGGCAATATTTCTACAATTCAGACAAATTCTGAAAAAAAGTTCTAAGTCCAAACTTTTATAGTAATCCCCTGATTGCGATACTGAAATTTTCAGGGATTCATGCCTAGGCATTGACTCAAACCCACTTTAAATTTGGTGAGGGTACATGGCCTTGTTACCGAGGAACAAGGCCGAGAACTTTGGCAATATTTCTACAATTCAGACAAAATTCTGAAAAAGTTTTAAGTCCAAACTTTTATAGTATTCCCTCTGATTACGATACTGAAATTTTCAGGGATTCATGCCAAGGCATTGAATCAAACACACTTGAAATTTGGTGAGGGTACATGGACCTATGTTACCGAGGAAATAAGCCGAGAAATTTGGCCAATATTTCTACTATTCAGACAAATTCTGAAAAAGTTTTAAGTCCAAACTTTTATAGTATTCCCCTGGTTACGATACTGAAATTTTCAGGGATTCATGCCTAGGTATTGACTCAAACCCACTTTTATTTTGGTGAGGGTACATGGCCTTGTTACCAAGGTTCAAACTTATAATATTCCTAGGTTACGACACGACAAAGTCTCAAATTTTATTGCAATCACCTGATAAGGGATCAGATACAAAATTATGGACATTTAGAACTCTGATTCAAAATACAAATTCACTTATGACGACATTACCAAAATGCTTAGTTTTTGAAACACAATATTGTCGTTGATTTTGAATGCAATATATTCCAACAAAGTATTGGAATTTCACTGGGCACAAACTGTGCCCCTCTTTTAAGTGACATACTCTTTTATTCATACGAGGCAGAATTCCTATAGTTTCTGCTTTGAAACAGCATCACATGTCAACTGGATTACATTGATGACGTGCTCTCTACAACAATCCAACCATTCAGGGTTGCTTTGGCGCCATCAGTCCCAGAGAATTTGACGTCAAAGAATTAATTGAGAGCAACACTTTACCCTCCTACCTAGACATACTACTATGATACAATCGATCTTTCTTCTCTTTTTATGTCAAACGTGACGATTTTAATTTCACAATTACAAATTTCCCCTTCATGTGGCGCAAAATTCCTTTTTTGCCTGTATATAGCGAATCATTTCACAACTAATAAGCTATGCATGGTATGTTCCAAGTATGAAAAGTCGAGTGCATTAAGGCTCACCAATAAGTGGAGTAGAAGTTGAGTCGTAGGAATACGTATTGGGCTTTACGATGGCTAATTGATATGTCTGAACGATTTGAATTGTATTATTTTTTTTTACATTATCCCCATCTGTATCTAAACACTTTTATAAAACCGGTGTTTAAGGCCTCAATACCATTTTTAAAGAACTCCTTATCTGGACTGGTTAGAAAGCCATCCACTGAAAGTATGACGTCATCATAGGACTGAAAGTGGGTGCCAGAAATACATGTAGCTGCTTTCAGTATTTGGGAATAGATGAAAGTTTGATTAAATATCAAATTAAAGCCACAATTATGAATGGCAGCCATGTCAGTGACGGACTTGTGAACAGGAGCATTGCCCTGATTGAACAGCACACTTTAAACTAGTGAGCTTCCGCAACGCGTTAGTTTAATATTTTCCCTTAACTGTGTCAGAAGTGAAGCATGCAATTGATTGTTTGTCCTATCTGAAGATATTGTAAACCGCTTTTATTCGCGGCGTCTTATGTTCGCGAACACGAGTGAAGTGACTGATTCGCGGTGATTTATTTTCGCGACATCGTATATGCTTAACTTACAACATATGTCTTAGGTCTCGCGAAAATAAAACGCCCGCAAACAAAAGAAGATTTACAGTAATCAATCTGTAGAAAATTTTCCGCACCCAGATATCAGATGCTCAAAGCATATTAATCAGCTCTTGTAGCTACGCGTAACACATCAGTTGCAATCCGTTGCCATTCTTTATGATAAAAAAATAATTCCACCACTCCCCTACGGGTATCTACGACTCACCAAAGGGATTGCTACAGATAGCCATGCATCCGACAAGGAAAGGCTATACATAGCTACAGATTGAGTTTCTTTGGTCAATATATGAGATAATACCTCATCCATTAGTTTTAAAATAAATATATAAAGACGTGTATGGAACCCTGAAACTGTTACAAAGCAGCTGAGACCGTCTCATTTTGAAATTATTGGGTGTTTTAGTTATAATAAGGACGTAAATATATAGGGGATTCAACAACGATCAGTACTTCCTTTATGGTATACATTCAAAACATTTGGCAGGTTCTCGGTCTCATTTCTCGATTATTAGGTCATGTACCCTCACGAAATTTTTAGTGTGTACGTGTCTATACCTAAGCATGAATCCCAGAAAATATCAGCTCCCTAACCACGGGATTACTATAAAATTTTGAACTTAGAAAATTTTGAGACTTTGTCAGAATTTCAGAAATATTGGCAAAGTTCTCGGTCTCATTTCTCGGTTATTAGGTCATGTACCCTTACGAAATTTTTAGTGTGTACGTGTCTATACCTAGGCATGAATCCCTGAAAATATCAGCTCCCTAACCAGGGGATTACTATAAAATTTTGAACTTAGAAAATTTTGAGACTTTGTCAGAATTTCAGAAATATTGGCAAAGTTCTCGGTCTCATTTCTCGATTATTAGGTCATGTACCCTCACGAAATTTTTAATGTGTACGTGTCTATACCTAGGCATGAATCCCTGAAAATATCAGCTCCCTAACCAGGGGATTACTATAAAATTTTGAACTTAGAAAATTTTGAGACTTTGTCAGAATTTCAGAAATATTGGCAAAGTTCTCGGTCTCATTTCCCGGTGATTAGGTCATGTACCCTTACGAAATTTTTAGTGTGTACGTGTCTATACCTAGGCATGAATCCCTGAAAATATCAGCTCCCTAACCAGGGGATTACTATAAAACTTTGAACTTAGAAAATTTTGAGACTTTGTCAGAATTTCAGAAATATTGGCAAAGTTCTCGGTCTCATTTCTCCGTTATTAGGTCATGTACCCTCACGAAATTTTTAGTGTGTACGTGTCTATACCTAGGCATGAATCCCTGAAAATATCAGCTCCCTAACCAGGGGATTACTATAAAATTTTGAACTTAGAAAATTTTGAGACTTTGTCAGAATTTCAGAAATATTGGCAAAGTTCTCGGTCTCATTTCTCGGTTATTAGGTCATGTACCCTCACGAAATTTTTAGTGTGTACGTGTCTATACCTAGGCATGAATCCCTGAAAATATCAGCTCCCTAACCAGGGGATTACTATAAAATTTTGAACTTAGAAAATTTTGAGACTTTGTCAGAATTTCAGAAATATTGGCAAAGTTCTCGGTCTCATTTCTCGGTTATTAGGTCATGTACCCTCACGAAATTTTTAGTGTGTACGTGTCTATACCTAGGCATGAATCCCTGAAAATATCAGCTCCCTAACCAGGGGATTACTATAAAATTTTAAATATTACCGATCAAAAGTATTTTCATTGTGTGTATGAGGGGACTATCTTCATGTCTGAATTTATTGTGTGTATGTGGTGATGGGGGGCTGCTGAGATAAGAAAATGGAACGTTAAATCAGATATGGTAAACATTAAAGACTTATATATTATTATAACATTCATCTCTAAGTCGAATTGTCAACTGTATTCTAGAATGTAGTTGACAATTCAATTGTCAATTGTCAACTGTCAACTGTATTCCAAAATATGTTTGCCGAAAAAACTTCAAATCGTTTAAGTCTGAGGAACATAATTCAAACCAAAAAAATGTGGCTTCGTGGGCGTAATCATGAAAATTGGACTTTTGTTGTTGTTGTTATTTTTTTTCATACTCGCAATCTTTCCTCTTGTGGATGAAGTATATAATGAAAGAAAGGAGGGAATCTCTAACAACACTCGGTTGCAGCACCCAAAGCAAAACACCCAACGCAAAAACACCGAAGAGACACCCACAGAAAAAGACACAAAAGGGATAAGCAACGCCAACTTACACCATATATGAGCTCAATTCAATTCTCAGGGTTCCGAACATAGACGATAATAAAATAATGTATATTCATCGAAACATAAAAAAGGGTTATAACAAGATAAAAATTATATGATCAAAGCAAGCATACCGGACCTTAATGTCCTTTTATTATGGTGTATTTATGTAATTCATACTCTTACAAGTACATTTTTTTCTAGTGCCATATACTATGCAATAGATTAATTATGTTTGCAGTTTTATTCATTTGTCTGCGATTTAACGTGTTCAAATGTGAAGAACCTGCGATTTGATTAAAAGACCGGTGTACTCCCTTAGGCTATCAGATTGACTACTCGAGCGAAACATTACCTTTATCAATTTACCAAGCGGTGAGAGGGAATCACCAAATGAAGTTATCAACTACGAAAAGGAACTGATCAATTGTAATCGTCCAAACTTGCTGTAACACCGCTGTAATTTCATAATTTTTAACAGCACACAGCATGAACTTCACCAATTTTTAACATTACACTGACGCGCACGCTGCACATAATACTCATAAGAGGGTGTTGCAGTATGAAGAGATAGATAGATAGTATATTTCATCGGAATCCACTCAGAATAGATTATTCCATTGTATAACAAGAAGAAATGGGCAATTTTTATCTATCTAACCGCTTTTAAGTCAGATTCTTAAAAAATAGCCCATCCCCCCTTTTTTCGTTTTTCGTCTGTGGGACATTGTTCCACCCTGAGTTACAGAACCACACTTGGTCAGAAAATTGGCATTAATTATATATATACGCCTTTGGTAAAAGTGGCATTTTGTAACTCGGGGTGGAACAATGTTGTAGAGAACTTTTCCATTTTCCATTGATTTCTATAGGATAAATGCACATTTTAACCCAAATATCGGTATTGTTATGGATAATTTATTTAATCAGACATTAGACTCAGATACACATTTCATCCAATTTTCATGAAAATCTGACAATTGGTTCTTGTTTACCGGTGCTCAGTGAACTTAAGGGTTGCACCATGTTTGAAAAAAGGGAGGGTACATATTATCGCCACCTCTACCTGTTCTTACAGAAAATCCTAAACTTTTTCGACAAAGTTCACATTATTTGAATCTTTAAACTTTCTTCTTTTCGTCTGTGAAAAATTCGTACAAAAAAAATCAAAAACCAGAGAGATATAGGAAGACGAAGAGACCTACCCTTTCCCCAGAGAGGTGGGGGAAATACATTCAAATTTACCGACTTTCTATCATAAATTCAGTATTTGCAGATTATGGAATTATTTGAAATTTTGTATACTGTTTCATATTTCGGAGATATAATTAAGGTGAAAAAATTAAATTCCTACATCAACAATATGCAGAGATATAAATGAAGTGGCGATAATATGTGCCCGGCGAGAATGAGCAATGATGGGTATACCTAATGGCAATACATCATTAGAACATACTATGTTGTTCCTTATCTAAACAACTGTATTTGTTTTTGATAGTGTAACGTGAAGCGACGAATAGATATGTATATGATATGCCTGAAATTAAAGTTATGACCAAGCTTAAAGTTTCGGTAAAAAAATTGTGAAAAGAGAACATATAAATGGGGGTAAAAAAATGTCGATGCTTTAGCACTTTAAGCTATTAAGTATTTCGAGGAATGATAAATTTAGGTAGAGGATAAATTACATTGTACACATTATAAAAGAACATCTAATTCTAAATATAGAGTGTGTCTTTGTTTTCACTGCACTACGCTGAAAACGATGACTTTCGAAACGTCGTACACTCCGGTTTTATTACATTCTTTGTACTAGAAGTGAGAAGATAGGGAAACAAACCTGTTCTCTTTTAAGACAAAGAAAGACGAGCGAACAGGTTTGTTTATCGCAGTATTTGAAAGAAGGACATCATCCCCCATAGAACTTCATACACACAAACACTTTGATCTCCCATATTTTAATGGTGAACCCCTAAACGTGGTGATATTCAGAGATGGTCAGGCACCGATCCAAGGAGTTACGTGGTACCCGCTTTTATATGGCTAACGATCAACATCAGGAGCTTATCCAGGTGATGAAGGAGGAGCTCAGGAAGGGCAAGACGTGTCGTCTCGTGTAAAACATGTTGTACAATGTATATAGACCACGTGCTGTACAGGTCGGGTGTTCGAGCTCTCATTCCCGTAACCAGGATGCATAGGAAGGCGTGAATCGCGGTGCTATCCGTAAATTTCTAGACCCTGATTTTTGTAACACTCATTTAAATTTTGATGTTATATTTTTGTCAGAATGTTGGCAAGTTGATGATGAGTTAGAATTGAACCCTACTTTGTCCACGAACTCATATCTATCATCCCCCCCACCAGAAAGGCAAAGGAGGTGGCCTTATTGTTTTGTATAAACATGCTATTGTTAGTTATTTTGAATTTATTAAAAATGTTGCTGACAGTATTTTGTGGTTTAAGATGGCAAATTCTCAGGGTAGAGATATTTACTTGTGCTTTTCTTGCGTACCTTTTAAATAAAAATATGACTTCTTTTGTTGCTTTTTTTAAAAGTATGTAATCCATAACAACCATGCAGCGACTTAAATGTAAAGATAGTTTTGCAACATTCATGTAGATTATAGCGTGTAACAAGTATTCATTGAAATGGTCAAGTCATGTTTCAATTTAAAAGTTATGAATCAGCCATACAAGTAATTAGAAACAAAAATACTTAGTACGATAAATTTTGATAGCCATTCTCTGTAAGGACCAAAATCGTTCGGCACGGCATGTCATGGATTTTGATGATTTTCGGTATAATGGGTATATATTAAGTACTGACCATGATTATAACACTTTTAAGCCAATGTGACCTCTGGTTGCCATGGTAACGAGGTCATTCTATTTATAGCACTTTTGGGACCATGAAATAAGCCAGCTCCGGAGACTCGTTGCCATGGATACCACTGTAACAGCTTGTTCATCTTTATATAATCTATTCTTCCTTACTTCCATTCTTACTTAGTACACTTAGATATCAGATATTTATTACAGGAAGCTTATTGTATCAAGCCAAAATAAGTCAAAATGAAGCGAAAAATAGAGGTGAAAATAAGGGCCAGTTTAGTGTGTTTTTGACCATTTTCAATCTTAAATATCACAAAAGGCACCAATAGGAGACTAGTGATTTTCATCAATGGAAATGTTTGTTTATTGACAAATAAAATGAACGAATAATTGGAGTGGGTATTTAAGAATTTTACCTAAATTCTGTCGTCAAAGAATGTTGCCATGGCAACATTAGACCTTTTTACTTGTTTTATATTATCTTTGAAATTGATTTTATTCCTCTTTAGAGTTACATAAGATTGTCAAAATGTATGCATGTATAGATATGACTTATATCTTTTACATAAGAACAATTAAAATGTTCAAGGTCATTGGCTTGATGTTCAAGGACATTTATACTTTGAGACTCAAATTTTGCATAAAATATTGATTTTTTACTTTTTTTGTTACCGATTTTAGTGATTTTTTTATTTAAATATTTTCATAGGTCATATATATTATGAAAGCACATGAATATAAGAAAGACAAATCTTAGAATTTATTGAATTGTAGCAATTCAATAGGAAATATTTCTCCGTAAAAAAAAACAACAAAAATACAGATTTCGTTCCTTTTTTATCAAAATACTCACCAAGAATTTAGAAATTCGAAGATATGAAGAAACGTAATCAATAGTTCTAAGAAATAAGTGATACATTTATCATTTTATGGCAAATTACTGTTAAGTTCAATATTTCAAGGTTTCTAAAATATTGACACCTTCATTTTATGAAAATTCAACGCCTCTGATAGATGTATACATGAACTACTGTTCCAATATCATGCGTAGATAGTTTGATAGAGGTTGTGTTTAAATTCATCGTATTGAAACCTTTCAGCCGATTGTTGCCATAGCAACTAAATTTGATGCTGCTTTGCATATAGAAGGACAAATTAGCCCAATTAATTTTTTTATATTCATGTAGAGTTCAAAGATGATACTAATTGGATAACTAGAATTTGGACTTCAAAAATTGGTGCTTTTATGAAATTTTCAACCTTGTAATACAGTAAAGCATGCCAAAAAGGTCTTTTAGTGCCCAAAACAAAGCCTTTTAATACCCTGTTTTGGCCTAATTTTTCATCTTGTATACATAAGGCATCCGAGATGAATGTAAAAAACTTTACAAATATGCATAATAATAAGGATTAAAAGAAAACAATCAAAGCAATTTAAGATTTAAAATGTACCTGTTTCCATGGTAACGAAGCCTACAAATATGCCTTGGGAGAGGAATTCAATTGGGAGAGGAATTCAATTAAGTTGGAGAACTTGTTTCCAATCCCTTTGATGTTATTTATATCAATAAAATATGTTTAATCTAACCATGTCCTATAGATTTTCCCGATTTTTGAAACTTCACACACGGTTACCATGGCAACGACAACCTTTTTGAAAAAAACTGGGGTTGATTTTCATACTAGTACTTCATATTGAACTTCCATACCAAAAATCTCAAAAATCCATGACATGCCGTGCCAAAATGTTTTGAAATTCTTTGTTTCTTACAGAGAATTGCTGTTTTAAAAATTTGTCGTAACTTTCAAGTCGATATATTTTTTTTAAATCCATATTCAATATCTAAATCCTATGCTATATTTTTAATATTCAGTAGTTAGAGAAAGATAATTAAAACCATTTAAATATTGTGATTTATATGACTGAGATATGATGAACTGAAAGTAACGACAAATCCTAAAATTTATCGTAAGTATTTTTGTGAAAATGGCTGCTGATGTGTACATCACCGAATTTGACAAGTTTCCAAGGAGCTGTTGCGTGCAATCGGGAGACGCTTACTCTCCCCGGGCTGGCACCTGGTCTCACTTCGGAATATTATTCATTCGCAACCGTTTTTATGGATATACTAAAGATTTTGCCTTGTCTCAAAGTTCTAGACTTTGAGATTGAATGACTGATAGGTGCTTCTCTAATGTTTATGTTTACCTAATGTGATAAATTATTTTGAAATTTTAAATGTCTTCAAATGCATTAGCATCATTTAAAGGCAGATTAATTAACAGCGTGGACCAGACATGCACGTTTTAGGTATTTAATCCTCGTCAGTGATCCTCAATCCAAACAATGAAATATGGCCAAAATATGTGTTAATTATGTCCAAATATACCGAAAGACGTAGCAAGATGGCTGTGATATGATGCTACAGGACCCAGGTTTCAGAAATTTGTGAAAATTTTGTAAACAGAAATTTTCGAATGCGTTTGAAGAAACGACCAACCGAAATTGATCGAACTTGGCTACATGTGCCCTCGGAGACTCCTGGTCCACCAGCAGTGACACTCACCAAGTGGTACAAATGTTAAACGTCTTCAAATTTATTAGCATCATTTAAAGGCAGATTAATTAACAGCGTGGACCAGACATGCACGTTTCGGGTATTTAACCCTAGTCAGTGATCCTCAATCCAAACAATGAAATATGGCCAAAATATGTGTTAATTATGTCCAAATACACCGAAAGACGTAGCAAGATGGCTGGGATGTGATGCTACAGGACCCAGGTTTCAGAAATTTTCGAAAATTTTGTAAACAGAAATTATCGAATGCGTTTGAAGAAACTAAGGAGTGGCATACATTTTGTAGCTCTGTCCTCAGCAGGCCCTTTGACATACAATTTTGGGCCATGTTTAGTTTGCTGCTCGTATATTCACTATTTGAATCTTCTCCCTTTTTGCATCGAGTGTCACTGATAATACACTGTTTGTTGAAATGTGCATATGCTGCGCACATTTTATTATGACAGAACATATAATGGTACTATAGTAACTCAGTAATCTAGATCTTGGGAGGCTCATTGCTGTTGTACCAATATCAAATGATATAAGCTTTATTAACTATAATGTTGGAAATGAAATTTTGTATGCCTTCGGTTTCTGATTTTCTGAATTATCGATTTTGTGCTGTATACAGGGATATGGTCATTATCCATATTTGTCATTATTGCATATTTTTCCGTTAGCAAATATCGTACTTTTTATTATGGTTTTGAACATAGAAAAAAGTCATGCGCATCAAAAATAGTTATAGTTTTAAAGAAATAGAATCAAATAATGCAAACTAAGAGCGAGTGTCTTATCAAATGGTCTTGTCAAATCTCCTATATTTATCACAGTATGGCTTGATTTAGCCCTGAAAACATTCGATTCTTTCTCGTGCGCTTTCTTTCCTTTGAAAGAAAAGGTTGTTTTGTTCAGAAGAAAAATATTATATATTAGAAGATTTCTTAAGTTTTTTATTTTTAAAAAATTGATGTAAGATTTGATAATTACGGCTTAAATAGGTACTAAGGGGGTAACAATGTCTGAAAATGTCAAATAACGAACGAAAATATACAAAAAATGCACATTTTACATAATTTTAAGTGTATTATGTTTTAATCCCCTATATTTTAAAAATGAAAAAGAAAATGATACCATTGAAACCAGTATGTCAATGTTATCGGTAAAATACGCAATCTGCAGACTGAAAACCGTTATATTTTGTACTAAACAGCCACATTGTAAGCTTAATTCAGGCGCAAAATACACATTGTGTAGAAATAGACATCTTTGTATCGTTTATTTCATTCGAATATTTGAAGTTAGAGGACAAACCCTAAACTGGATTACATCTTTTTTAAGTAATAGATCTCAAACAGTAGTTGTAGAGGGAGAGGAATCACCATCTGTCCCTGTAACATCCGGGGTCCAACAAGGGTCGGTCCTCAATTCTGCTACGTCTTTTTGGTACATTTTTGGACATAATCATTTTCATACTTTTTGGCCATTTTACATTGTTTAGACTGAGGATCAATGACGAGGGTTTAGTACCCGAAACGTGCATGTCTGGTCCATGCTGTAAATTTATCAGATCTTAAATGATGCAATTGAATTTAAAGACGTTTAACAATTGTACCTGACCTTAGACCATCACAGTAATGGCAAGATCCTCCAAGCAGACCTAGACAGCCTCCAGACGTGGGAAACCGAGTGGGACATGGAATTTAATCCTGGTAAGTGTCAGGTGATACAGGTAACCCGCTTTAGGAATCCCATCCCAACCAATTACGTCCTCCATGGCCATACACTTGAGGTCATTGATCACGCAAAATACTTAGGTATAATAATCTCATCTGACCTCAAGTGGAACAAACATGTGTAGGTCTCTTGGGTTCATTCGCAGAAATATAAAGTCCAAACACTCAAGTATTAGGGCTTGCGCATACAAGGCACTTGTCCGTCCCCAACTTGAGTATGCGGCATGTGCATGGGATCCCCCTACAAATGAGCTCTCAGACAAATTAGAAAGGGTGCAGCGCAGAGCTGCTAGATGGGCTACTAGTGACTATAGCCAAACTTCCAGTGTCACCTGTATGCTTGACCAGCTTGGTTGGGAGACTTTGCAACACCGGAGATCCTGTGCTAGGCTGTCACTGTTCCATAACATAGTATATGGACTGGTGGCAGTGCCCCTCCCAGAGTATATTGTGCAACCCACCAGGCAGACTCGTTTCACACATCCCCTCTCCTTTCGGCAAGTGCAAACATGTAAAGATTTCTATAAATATTCATTTTTCCCTCTGGCTATTGTCCAATGGAATTCCCTCCCACAGCACGCAGTGGAGCTTGCAGACCCTGATGCCTTTAAGGCAGTGGTCTCAGACCTCCACCACCTAAGGCCATAAATCAACTATTCTGTTTAATCTTTTAACTGTAAATTTCATAATTTTTAACAGCACACAATATGAACTTCACCAATTTTTAACATTACACTGACGCGCACGCTGCACATAATACTCATAAGAGGGTGTTGCAGTATGAAGAGATAGATAGATAGTATATTTCATCGGAATCCACTCAGAATAGATTATTCCATTGTATAACAAGAAGAAATGGGCAATTTTTATCTATCTAACCGCTTTTAAGTCAGATTCTTAAAAAATAGCCCATCCCCCCTTTTTTCGTTTTTCGTCTGTGGGACATTGTTCCACCCTGAATTACAGAACCACACTTGGTCAGAAAATTGGTATTAATTATATACATACACCTTTGGTAAAAGTGGCATTTTGTAACTCGGGGTGGAACAATGTTGAGGAGAACTTTTCCATTTTCCATTGATTTCTATAGGAAAAATGCACATTTTAACCCAAATATCGGTATTGTTATGGATAATTTACTGTAAATTGCTTTATTTTCGTCAGTACCAATTTTCGTCAATTCGTTCAAAATGACCATTTCGTCAGTACGTAAATTCGTCATCTAAGGGTCCATAAAACATAAATTCGTCTGTTCAAATGCCAACTTAACATTCAGGTATAGGCCGTATGCATTTGTTTCCATTGTTTGTTTAACAATTATTGGTAAACAAACAATTAGAGACATGTATACCACCTAGCTTGTTGTGAAAACATATTATTTGGTAATTAGAAGTACATAATATGCGACTTTGCGTGCGAATTCATTTTTCAATGATTTATCATTTGCCTGTCGTATTAACTCTTAAGATTCATTTTTTCCTTTCTACACCATATTTTGTCAGGAGTATTTATATTCGTCGGTACGTAATTTCGTCAAGGGAGGCACTGACGAAAATGACGAAAATTGGTACCTGACGAATAAAAACCAATTTACAGTATTTAATCAGACATTAGATTCAGATACACATTTCATCCAATGTTCATGAAAATCTGACAATTGGTTCTTGTTTACCGGTGCTCAGTGAACTTAAGGGTTGCACCATGTTTGAAAGAAGGGAGGGTACATATTATCGCCACCTCTACCTGTTCTTACTGAAAATTCTAAACTTTTTCGACAAAGTTCACATTATTTGAATCTTTAAACTTTCTTCTTTTCGTCTGTGAAAAATTCGTACAAAAAAATTGAAAAACCAGAGAGATATAGGAAGACGAAGAGACCTACCCTTTCCCCAGAGAGGTGGGGGAAATACATTCAAATTTACCGACTTTCTATCATAAATTCAGTATTTGCAGGTTATGGAATTATTTGAAATTTTGTATACTGTTTCATATTTCAGAGACATAATTTAGGTGAAAAATTAAATTCCTACATCAACAATATGCAGAGATATAAATGAAGTGGCGATAATATGTGCCCGGCGAGAATGAGCAATGATGGGTATCCCTAATGTCAATACATCATTAGAACATACTATGTTGTTCCTTATCTAAACAACTGTATTTGTTTTTGATAGTGTAACGTGAAGCGACGAATAGATATGTATATGATATGCCTGAAATTAAAGTTATGACCAAGCTTAAAGTTTCGGTATAAAATTGTGAAAAGAGAACATATAAATGGGGGTAAAAAAATGTCGATGCTATAGCACTTTAAGCTATTAAGTATTTCGAGGAATGATAAATTTAGGTAGAGGATAAATTACATTGTACACATTATAAAAGAACATCTAATTCTAAATATAGAGTGTGTCTTTGTTTTCACTGCACTACGCTGAAAACGATGACTTTCGAACCGTCGTACACTCCGGTTTTATTACATTCTTTGTACTAGAAGTGAGAAGATAGGGAAACAAACCTGTTCTCTTTTAAGACAAAGAAAGACGAGCGAAGGTTTGTTTATCGCAGTATTTGAAAGAAGGACATCATCCCCCATAGAACTTCATACACACAAACACTTTGATCTCCCATATTTTAATGGTGAACCCCTAAACGTGGTGATATTCAGAGATGGTCAGGCACCGATCCAAGGAGTTACGTGGTACCCGCTTTTATATGGCTAACGATCAACATCAGGAGCTTATCCAGGTGATGAAGGAGGAGCTCAGGAAGGGCAAGACGTGTCGTCTCGTGTAAAACATGTTGTACAATGTATATAGACCACGTGCTGTACAGGTCGGGTGTTCGAGCTCTCATTCCCGTAACCAGGATGCATAGGAAGGCGTGAATCGCGGTGCTATCCGTAAATTTCTAGACTCTGATTTTTGTAACACTCTTTTAAATTTTAATGTTATATTTTTGTCAGAATGTTGGCAAGTTGATGATGAGTTAGAATTGAACCCTACTTTGTCCACTAACTCATATCTATCATCCCCCCCCCCCCACCAGAAAGGCAAAGGAGGTGGCCTTATTGTTTTGTATAAACATGCTATTGTTAGTCATTTTGAATTTATACAAAATGTTGCTGACAGTATTTTGTGGTTTAAGATGGCAAATTCTCAGGGTAGAGATATTTACTTGTGCTTTTCTTGCGTACCTTTTAAATAAAAATATGACTTCTTTTGTTGCTTTTTTTAAAAGTATGTAATCCATAACAACCATGCAGCGACTTAAATGTAAAGATAGTTTTGCAACATTCATGTAGATTATAGCGTGTAACATGTATTCATTGAAATGGCCAAGTCATGTTTCAATTTAAAAGTTATGAATCAGCCATACAAGTAATTAGAAACAAAAATACTTAGTACGATAAATTTTGATAGCCATTCTCTGTAAGGACCAAAATCGTTCGGCACGGCATGTCATGGATTTTGATGATTTTCGGTATAATGGGTATATATTAAGTACTGACCATGATTATAACACTTTTAAGCCAATGTGACCTCTGGTTGCCATGGTAACGAGGTCATTCTATTTATAGCACTTTTGGGACCATGAAATAAGCCAGCTCCGGAGACTCGTTGCCATGGATACCACTGTAACAGCTTGTTCATCTTTATATAATCTATTCTTCCTTACTTCCATTCTTACTTAGTACACTTAGATATCAGATATTTATTACAGGAAGCTTATTGTATCAAGCCAAAATAAGTCAAAATGAAGCGAAAAATAGAGGTGAAAATAAGGGCCAGTTTAGTGTGTTTTTGACCATTTTCAATCTTAAATATCACAAAAGGCACCAATAGGAGACTAGTGATTTTCATCAATGGAAATGTTTGTTTATTGACAAATAAAATGAACGAATAATTGGAGTGGGTTTTTAAGAATTTTACCTAAATTCTGTCGTCAAAGACTGTTGCCATGGCAACATTAGACCTTTTTACTTGTTTTATATTATCTTTGAAATTGATTTTATTCCTCTTTAGAGTTACATAAGATTGTCAAAATGTATGCATGTATAGATATGACTTATATCTTTTACATAAGAACAATTAAAATGTTCAAGGTCATTGGCTTGATGTTCAAGGACATTTATACTTTGAGACTCAAATTTTGCATACAATATTGATTTTTTAATTTTTTTGTTACCGATTTTAGTGATTTTTTTATTTAAATATTTTCATAGGTCATATATATTATGAAAGCACATGAATATAAGAAAGACAAATCTTAGAATTTATTGAATTGTAGCAATTCAATAGGAAATATTTCTCCGTCAAAAAAAAAACAAGAAAAATACAGATTTCGTTCCTTTTTTATCAAACTACTCACCAAGAATTTAGATATTCGAAGATATGAAGAAACGTAATCAATAGTTCTAAGAAATAAGTGATACATTTATCATTTTATGGCAAATAACTGTTAAGTTCAATATTTCAAGGTTTCTAAAATATTGACACCTTCATTTTATGAAAAATCAACGCCTCTGATAGATGTATACATGAACTACTGTTCCAATATCATGCGTAGATAGTTTGATAGAGGTTGTGTTTAAATTCATCGTATTGAAACCTTTCAGCCGATTGTTGCCATAGCAACTAAATTTGATGCTGCTTTGCATATAGAAGGACAAATTAGCCTAATTAATTTTTTTATATTCATGTAGAGTTCAAAGATGATACTAATTGGATAACTAGAATTTGGACTTCAAAAATCGGTGCTTTTATGAAATTTTCAACCTTGTAATACAGTAAAAGCATGCCAAAAAGGTCTTTTAGTGCCCAAAACAAAGCCTTTTAATACCCTGTTTTGGCCTAATTTTTCATCTTGTATACATAAGGCATCCGAGATGAATGTAAAAAACTTTACAAATATGCATAATAATAAGGATTAAAAGAAAACAATCAAAGCAATTTAAGATTTAAAATGTACCTGTTTCCATGGTAACGAAGCCTACAAATATGCCTTGGGAGAGGAATTCAATTGGGAGAGGAATTCAACTAAGTTGGAGAACTTGTTTCCAATCCCTTTGATGTTATTTATATCAATAAAATATGTTTAATCTAACCATGTCCTATAGATTTTCCCGATTTTTGAAACTTCACACACGGTTACCATGGCAACGACAACCTTTTTGAAAAAAACTGGGGTTGATTTTCATACTAGTACTTCATATTGAACTTCCATACCAAAAATCTCAAAAATCCATGACATGCCGTGCCAAAATGTTTTGAAATTCTTTGTTTCTTACAGAGAATTGCTGTTTTAAAAATTTGTCGTAACTTTCAAGTCGATATATTTTTTTTAAATCCATATTCAATATCTAAATCCTATGCCTTATTTTTAATATTCAGTAGTTAGAGAAAGATAATTAAAACCATTTAAATATTGTGATTTATATGACTGAGATATGATGAACTGAAAGTAACGACAAATCCTAAAATTTATCGTAAGTATTTTTGTGAAAATGGCTGCTGATGTGTACATCACCGAATTTGACAAGTTTCCAAGGAGCTGTTGCGTGCAATCGGGAGACGCTTACTCTCCCCGGGCTGGCACCTGGTCTCACTTCGGAATATTATTCATTCGCAACCGTTTTTATGGATATTCTAAAGATTTTGCCTTGTTTCAAAGTTCTAGACTTTGAGATTGAATGACTGATAGGTGCTTCTCTAATGTTTATGTTTACCTAATGTGATAAATTATTTTGAAATTTTAAACGTCTTCAAATGCATTAGCATCATTTAAAGGCAGATTAATTAACAGCGTGGACCAGACATGCACGTTTTGGGTATTTAATCCTCGTCAGTGATCCTCAATCCAAACAATGAAATATGGCCAAAATATGTGTTAATTATGTCCAAATATACCGAAAGACGTAGCAAGATGGCTGGGATATGATGCTACAGGACCCAGGTTTCAGAAATTTGTGAAAATTTTGTAAACAGAAATTTTCGAATGCGTTTGAAGAAACGACCAACCGAAATTGATCGAACTTAGCTACATGTGCCCTCGGAGACTCCTGGTCCACCAGCAGTGACACTCACCAAGTGGTACAAATGTTAATCGTCTTCAAATTTATTAGCATCATTTAAAGGCAGATTAATTAACAGCGTGGACCAGACATGCACGTTTCGGGTATTTAACCCTAGTCAGTGATCCTCAATCCAAACAATGAAATATGGCCAAAATATGTGTTAATTATGTCCAAATACACCGAAAGACGTAGCAAGATGGCTGGGATGTGATGCTACAGGACCCAGGTTTCAGAAATTTGTGAAAATTTTGTAAACAGAAATTATCGAATGCGTTTGAAGAAACTAAGGAGTGGCATACATTTTGTAGCTCTGTCCTCAGCAGGCCCTTTGACATACAATTTTGGGCCATGTTTAGTTTGCTGCTCGTATATTCACTATTTGAATCTTCTCCCTTTTTGCATCGAGTGTCACTGATAATACACTGTTTGTTGAAATGTGCATATGCTGCGCACATTTTATTATGACAGAACATATAATGGTACTATAGTAACTTAGTAATCTAGATCTTGGGAGGCTCATTGCTGTTGTACCAATATCAAATGATATAAGCTTTATTAACTATAATGTTGGAAATGAAATTTTGTATGCCTTCGGTTTCTGATTTTCTGAATTATCGATTTTGTGCTGTATACAGGGATATGGTCATTATCCATATTTGTCATTATTGCATATTTTTCCGTTAGCAAATATCGTACTTTTTATTATGGTTTTGAACATAGAAAAAAGTCATGCGCATCAAAAATAGTTATAGTTTTAAAGAAATAGAATCAAATAATGCAAACTAAGAGCGAGTGTCTTATCAAATGGTCTTGTCAAATCTCCTATATTTATCACAGTATGGCTTGATTTAGCCCTGAAAACATTCGATTCTTTCTCGTGCGCTTTCTTTCCTTTGAAAGAAAAGGTTGTTTTGTTCAGAAGAAAAATATTATATATTAGAAGATTTCTTAAGTTTTTTATTTTTAAAAAATTGATGTAAGATTTGATAATTACGGCTTAAATAGGTACTAAGGGGGTAACAGTGTCTGAAAATGTCAAATAACGAACGAAAATATACAAAAAATGCACATTTTACATAATTTTAAGTGTATTATGTTTTAATCCCCTATATTTTAAAAATGAAAAAGAAAATGATACCATTGAAACCAGTATGTCAATGTTATCGGTAAAATACGCAATCTGCAGACTGAAAACCGTTATATTTTGTACTAAACAGCCACATTGTAAGCTTAATTCAGGCGCAAAATACACACTGTGTAGAAATAGACATCTTTGTATCGTTTATTTCATTCGAATATTTGAAGTTAGAGGACAAACCCTAAACTGGATTACATCTTTTTTAAGTAATAGATCTCAAACAGTAGTTGTAGAGGGAGAGGAATCACCATCTGTCCCTGTAACACCCGGGGTCCAACAAGGGTCGGTCCTCAATTCTGCTACGTCTTTTTGGTACATTTTTGGACATAATCATTTTCATACTTTTTGGCCATTTTACATTGTTTAGACTGAGGATCAATGACGAGGGTTTAGTACCCGAAACGTGCATGTCTGGTCCATGCTGTAAATCTATCAGATCTTAAATGATGCTATTGAATTTAAAGACGTTTAACAATTGTACCTGACCTTAGACCATCAGATATTCAGAGATGGTCAGGCACCGATCCAAGGAGTTACGTGGTACCCGCTTTTATATGGCTAACGATCAACGTCAGGAGCTTATCCAGGTGATGAAGAGGAGCTCAGGAAGGGCAAGACGTGTCGTCTCGTGTAAAACATGTTGTACAATGTATATAGACCACGTGCTGTACAGGTCGGGTGTTCGAGCTCTCATTCCCGTAACCAGGATGCATAGGAAGGCGTGAATCGCGGTGCTATCCGTAAATTTCTAGACCCTGATTTTTGTAACACTCTTTTAAATTTTGATGTTATATTTTTGTCAGAATGTTGGCAAGTTGATGAAGAGTTAGAATTGAACCCTACTTTGTCCACTAACTCATATCTATCATCCCCCCACCAGAAAGGCAAAGGAGGTGGCCTTATTGTTTTGTATAAACATGCTATTGTTAGTAATTTTGAATTTATTAAAAATGTTGCTGACAGTATTTTGTGGTTTAAGATGGCAAATTCTCAGGGTAGAGATATTTACTTGTGCTTTTCTTACGTACCTTTTAAATAAAAATATGACTTCTTTTGTTGCTTTTTTAAAAGTATGTAATCCATAACAACCATGCAGCGACTTAAATGTAAAGATAGTTTTGCAACATTCATGTAGATTATAGCGTGTAACAAGTATTCATTGAAATGGTCAAGTCATGTTTCAATTTAAAAGTTATGAATCAGCCATACAAGTAATTAGAAACAAAAATACTTAGTACGATAAATTTTGATAGCCATTCTCTGTAACGACCAAAATCGTTCGGCACGGCATGTCATGGATTTTGATGATTTTCGGTATAATGGGTATATATTAAGTACTGACCATGATTATAACACTTTTAAGCCAATGTGACCTCTGGTTGCCATGGTAACGAGGTCATTCTATTTATAGCACTTTTGGGACCATGAAATAAGCCAGCTCCGGAGACTCGTTGCCATGGATACCACTGTAACAGCTTGTCATCTTTA
>VSWD01000006.1:65195328-65216972 GCA_033119305.1 Pinctada imbricata
GTATCTTACGTTGGATGCTGTAAAGAGTACAGTACCGCTAAAGCTACTTTATCTTATTTTTCGAGTTAAAACTGTGGTATAATTTTATTTGCCTTGGTGATATTTAATCCCCCCTCCATTCTTTTTCTTATTTTATTTTTTATATCTTATTCTTATTTTTTCTATTTTTATTTCTTATTTCTACCCCCCCCCCTTCCCCCCCCCCCAAAGGAGGAGGAGAAGGAACGACACAGACCCCTCCTTAGCATGTAGGACTCTATGTCGGGGGGAGAGCAGAGGATGATACGTAACGGATAGTCTGGGTGAGAAGAAAGTGAGGACCTTTGTAAGAATTGCTGTTCCCTCCCTCCCAATGCCCTAAAAAACCCAAAGGGATAGGTACATTTGTTGCACAGTGCTTGATTGAAGTCCTATTTATATGCCGAAAATCCCCATATAAGTTGTGTTGTGTCGAGAGAATCGATACACGGAATATTTCAGAAATACCCTTGAATCATGTACTCCATGAAGTTGCTTCTCGTTATCTGATAAACACATTAATAATAATAAACATACTTTTTGATTTTAGAAGGTGTCAACTGAAGAATAGAACCACTTTCTCGATAAAATGTATTCAAACAAAAGAAGCGATAATTGCAACGTTGTACCTACGTTTGTTATAAACAAAGTTAAAGCATATTTTAGGGCATTAGATGTATAATGAGAGGTATTTGTTTCGACCATTTATTGAGTTTGGAGTTATAAACTTATGATATAGTTATGATGTAAAAAATTATTGGAAATTTGTCAACATTTCGTCTTTGAATAATGTTGGTTTCTATAAGAGTTATGGGCCTTAAGTGTTTACATTAAACTCTATGGAAAAACTAGTTTTTCAGAATTTTTTTCCGAGAAAATGATTGGAGATCAACTATGCATAGATGGAATATTAAAAAAAAAAAGAAGAGAGAGATATATATTGATCAAATTTCAATGAAAAATCTCAAGTTCACCATATAGAACTTTTGCAAGTGATTTTTAAAGTATTATCTATCAAGGGGAGATGACTCCTAAAATGACCCTATTCAAAATACTAGTAGTCCTTTATCCGATACCTACAATCGTATTGCAAAAGTTTGTAAAATATCAAAACATATAGAAAATATGAAATAAATTATATACATAATTTCAAAATTTTGAACACGATTTCGTTCATAATACATCTAATAGTTTAAACCTAAGGTTCGCATATCATTAGCTCCATGTGGCCGAGTGGTCTAAGGCGCTGACCCTTGCACCATGAAGGTTAAAGTCGCTGGTTCGAATCCATCTCTAGCTCTACTTTTTTTTCAAAAAAAGTTTATCAAATGAGGATAAGTCATATTTCCATTTTTCTTCCCTTATTATTTGATTTATTGTAATTATTTCTTTCATCTGAATGAGATATTGAACGTATTGTAAGCCTATTGCATATAATCAAGACTTACCTATCTATTTTGAGGGAAAATTTTATAACCTCTGCCCAGCAATGATGTCCTGATTAAATCCGGTACTCGTTATGTTTGAAGCAGTCAGTCTCTTCATAATTTGTTGCCGTCATATTTTTTCCGATGAATGAAATATATTACATGAAAAACGTTAACAACGAAATTAATGTAAATAAAATATATAATATTAAGATATAAGCATCTAAAATCTTTCGAGATTTTTCTATAAATAGCAAGAACCACATAACCCAAATAAATGCTAGAAGGAGAAATAGAAATATCGCCATTCAGAGGATGATTTTATTTTCATTTTTATGTTAACAGAGAAACGCAAATTTGCATCAAAAATATTAAAAGGAAATAAACAGTAACAATTATGAAAACAACTGCATAAACAAGCACTTGAATAAAATAACATATTTGCTTAACGGAATTTATTGTAGGTGGCGCCACGAAAACGAATATCCTAAGCGTTTTCTTTTAGTTCTTGAATTAATTCAGTTTGCGTTTTCTTCTGAACCCTTTCACTTTCAATGGTGTAATAATTACTTTTATCATTTCTTTTTGAAGATATTAACATCAGAACAGACTCCTATTTTCAAAAAGTATACAGATTGCGCAATTTTATAAAATTAAATTTGAGAGCAGCCATGTTTTGACGTGTACCCGAAGGGACTTCCCCATTTTGTACAGTGCTTGGATATCCCATTATGTACAGAAAATCTCCTCGTTCGAGCAATGTGTACATGGTTTATTTTTCCAAACATTTTTGGTTGATGCATCTTTTTTAACTTACATACGACACTAGACCAGAATTTTGCCCATGCATCACTGTAATACCCAAATCTATACTTGTTTGTGTGATGATCTTACATTGAGGAGGTTGTTATACATGTACATACTTTGAATGTCTTGTATTTATTGTCCTATCCGTGGGTCGGTATCTTACGTTGGATGCTGTAAAGAGTACAGTACCGCTAAAGCTACTTTATCTTATTTTTCGAGTTAAAACTGTGGTATAATTTTATTTGCCTTGGTGATATTTAATCCCCCCTCCATTCTTTTTCTTATTTTATTTTTTATATCTTATTCTTATTTTTTCTATTTTTATTTCTTATTTCTACCCCCCCCCCTTCCCCCCCCCCAAAGGAGGAGGAGAAGGAACGACACAGACCCCTCCTTAGCATGTAGGACTCTATGTCGGGGGGAGAGCAGAGGATGATACGTAACGGATAGTCTGGGTGAGAAGAAAGTGAGGACCTTTGTAAGAATTGCTGTTCCCTCCCTCCCAATGCCCTAAAAAACCCAAAGGGATAGGTACATTTGTTGCACAGTGCTTGATTGAAGTCCTATTTATATGCCGAAAATCCCCATATAAGTTGTGTTGTGTCGAGAGAATCGATACACGGAATATTTCAGAAATACCCTTGAATCATGTACTCCATGAAGTTGCTTCTCGTTATCTGATAAACACATTAATAATAATAAACATACTTTTTGATTTTAGAAGGTGTCAACTGAAGAATAGAACCACTTTCTCGATAAAATGTATTCAAACAAAAGAAGCGATAATTGCAACGTTGTACCTACGTTTGTTATAAACAAAGTTAAAGCATATTTTAGGGCATTAGATGTATAATGAGAGGTATTTGTTTCGACCATTTATTGAGTTTGGAGTTATAAACTTATGATATAGTTATGATGTAAAAAATTATTGGAAATTTGTCAACATTTCGTCTTTGAATAATGTTGGTTTCTATAAGAGTTATGGGCCTTAAGTGTTTACATTAAACTCTATGGAAAAACTAGTTTTTCAGAATTTTTTCCGAGAAAATGATTGGAGATCAACTATGGATAGATGGAATATTAAAAAAAAAAGAAGAGAGAGATATATATTGATCAAATTTCAATGAAAAATCTCAAGTTCACCATATAGAAC
Organism: Pinctada imbricata; assembly: GCA_033119305.1. NCBI lineage: Eukaryota > Metazoa > Mollusca > Bivalvia > Pterioida > Pteriidae > Pinctada > Pinctada imbricata. Next base: position 65,198,734 of record VSWD01000006.1, read on the forward strand.
TTTTGCAAGTGATTTTTAAAGTATTATCTATCAAGGGGAGATGACTCCTAAAATGACCCTATTCAAAATACTAGTAGTCCTTTATCCGATACCTACAATCGTATTGCAAAAGTTTGTAAAATATCAAAACATATAGAAAATATGAAATAATTATATACATAATTTCAAAATTTTGAACACGATTTCGTTCATAATACATCTAATAGTTTAAACCTAAGGTTCGCATATCATTAGCTCCATGTGGCCGAGTGGTCTAAGGCGCTGACCCTTGCACCATGAAGGTTAAAGTCGCTGGTTCGAATCCATCTCTAGCTCTACTTTTTTTTCAAAAAAAGTTTATCAAATGAGGATAAGTCATATTTCCATTTTTCTTCCCTTATTATTTGATTTATTGTAATTATTTCTTTCATCTGAATGAGATATTGAACGTATTGTAAGCCTATTGCATATAATCAAGACTTACCTATCTATTTTGAGGGAAAATTTTATAACCTCTGCCCAGCAATGATGTCCTGATTAAATCCGGTACTCGTTATGTTTGAAGCAGTCAGTCTCTTCATAATTTGTTGCCGTCATATTTTTTCCGATGAATGAAATATATTACATGAAAAACGTTAACAACGAAATTAATGTAAATAAAATATATAATATTAAGATATAAGCATCTAAAATCTTTCGAGATTTTTCTATAAATAGCAAGAACCACATAACCCAAATAAATGCTAGAAGGAGAAATAGAAATATCGCCATTCAGAGGATGATTTTATTTTCATTTTTATGTTAACAGAGAAACGCAAATTTGCATCAAAAATATTAAAAGGAAATAAACAGTAACAATTATGAAAACAACTGCATAAACAAGCACTTGAATAAAATAACATATTTGCTTAACGGAATTTATTGTAGGTGGCGCCACGAAAACGAATATCCTAAGCGTTTTCTTTTAGTTCTTGAATTAATTCAGTTTGCGTTTTCTTCTGAACCCTTTCACTTTCAATGGTGTAATAATTACTTTTATCATTTCTTTTTGAAGATATTAACATCAGAACAGACTCCTATTTTCAAAAAGTATACAGATTGCGCAATTTTATAAAATTAAATTTGAGAGCAGCCATGTTTTGACGTGTACCCGAAGGGACTTCCCCATTTTGTACAGTGCTTGGATATCCCATTATGTACAGAAAATCTCCTCGTTCGAGCAATGTGTACATGGTTTATTTTTCCAAACATTTTTGGTTGATGCATCTTTTTTAACTTACATACGACACTAGACCAGAATTTTGCCCATGCATCACTGTAATACCCAAATCTATACTTGTTTGTGTGATGATCTTACATTGAGGAGGTTGTTATACATGTACATACTTTGAATGTCTTGTATTTATTGTCCTATCCGTGGGTCGGTATCTTACGTTGGATGCTGTAAAGAGTACAGTACCGCTAAAGCTACTTTATCTTATTTTTCGAGTTAAAACTGTGGTATAATTTTATTTGCCTTGGTGATATTTAATCCCCCCTCCATTCTTTTTCTTATTTTATTTTTTATATCTTATTCTTATTTTTCTATTTTTATTTCTTATTTCTACCCCCCCCCCCTTCCCCCCCCAAAGGAGGAGGAGAAGGAACGACACAGACCCCTCCTTAGCATGTAGGACTCTATGTCGGGGGGAGAGCAGAGGATGATACGTAACGGATAGTCTGGGTGAGAAGAAAGTGAGGACCTTTGTAAGAATTGCTGTTCCCTCCCTCCCAATGCCCTAAAAAACCCAAAGGGATAGGTACATTTGTTGCACAGTGCTTGATTGAAGTCCTATTTATATGCCGAAAATCCCCATATAAGTTGTGTTGTGTCGAGAGAATCGATACACGGAATATTTCAGAAATACCCTTGAATCATGTACTCCATGAAGTTGCTTCTCGTTATCTGATAAACACATTAATAATAATTAACATACTTTTTGATTTTAGAAGGTGTCAACTGAAGAATAGAACCACTTTCTCGATAAAATGTATTCAAACAAAAGAAGCGATAATTGCAACGTTGTACCTACGTTTGTTATAAACAAAGTTAAAGCATATTTTAGGGCATTAGATGTATAATGAGAGGTATTTGTTTCGACCATTTATTGAGTTTGGAGTTATAAACTTATGATATAGTTATGATGTAAAAAATTATTGGAAATTTGTCAACATTTCGTCTTTGAATAATGTTGGTTTCTATAAGAGTTATGGGCCTTAAGTGTTTACATTAAACTCTATGGAAAAACTAGTTTTTCAGAATTTTTTCCGAGAAAATGATTGGAGATCAACTATGGATAGATGGAATATTAAAAAAAAAAAGAAGAGAGAGATATATATTGATCAAATTTCAATGAAAAATCTCAAGTTCACCATATAGAACTTTTGCAAGTGATTTTTAAAGTATTATCTATCAAGGGGAGATGACTCCTAAAATGACCCTATTCAAAATACTAGTAGTCCTTTATCCGATACCTACAATCGTATTGCAAAAGTTTGTAAAATATCAAAACATATAGAAAATATGAAATAATTTATATACATAATTTCAAAATTTTGAACACGATTTCGTTCATAATACATCTAATAGTTTAAACCTAAGGTTCGCATATCATTAGCTCCATGTGGCCGAGTGGTCTAAGGCGCTGACCCTTGCACCATGAAGGTTAAAGTCGCTGGTTCGAATCCATCTCTAGCTCTACTTTTTTTTCAAAAAAAGTTTATCAAATGAGGATAAGTCATATTTCCATTTTTCTTCCCTTATTATTTGATTTATTGTAATTATTTCTTTCATCTGAATGAGATATTGAACGTATTGTAAGCCTATTGCATATAATCAAGACTTACCTATCTATTTTGAGGGAAAATTTTATAACCTCTGCCCAGCAATGATGTCCTGATTAAATCCGGTACTCGTTATGTTTGAAGCAGTCAGTCTCTTCATAATTTGTTGCCGTCATATTTTTTCCGATGAATGAAATATATTACATGAAAAACGTTAACAACGAAATTAATGTAAATAAAATATATAATATTAAGATATAAGCATCTAAAATCTTTCGAGATTTTTCTATAAATAGCAAGAACCACATAACCCAAATAAATGCTAGAAGGAGAAATAGAAATATCGCCATTCAGAGGATGATTTTATTTTCATTTTTATGTTAACAGAGAAACGCAAATTTGCATCAAAAATATTAAAAGGAAATAAACAGTAACAATTATGAAAACAACTGCATAAACAAGCACTTGAATAAAATAACATATTTGCTTAACGGAATTTATTGTAGGTGGCGCCACGAAAACGAATATCCTAAGCGTTTTCTTTTAGTTCTTGAATTAATTCAGTTTGCGTTTTCTTCTGAACCCTTTCACTTTCAATGGTGTAATAATTACTTTTATCATTTCTTTTTGAAGATATTAACATCAGAACAGACTCCTATTTTCAAAAAGTATACAGATTGCGCAATTTTATAAAATTAAATTTGAGAGCAGCCATGTTTTGACGTGTACCCGAAGGGACTTCCCCATTTTGTACAGTGCTTGGATATCCCATTATGTACAGAAAATCTCCTCGTTCGAGCAATGTGTACATGGTTTATTTTTCCAAACATTTTTGGTTGATGCATCTTTTTTAACTTACATACGACACTAGACCAGAATTTTGCCCATGCATCACTGTAATACCCAAATCTATACTTGTTTGTGTGATGATCTTACATTGAGGAGGTTGTTATACATGTACATACTTTGAATGTCTTGTATTTATTGTCCTATCCGTGGGTCGGTATCTTACGTTGGATGCTGTAAAGAGTACAGTACCGCTAAAGCTACTTTATCTTATTTTTCGAGTTAAAACTGTGGTATAATTTTATTTGCCTTGGTGATATTTAATCCCCCCTCCATTCTTTTTCTTATTTTATTTTTTATATCTTATTCTTATTTTTTCTATTTTTATTTCTTATTTCTACCCCCCCCCCTTCCCCCCCCCCCAAAGGAGGAGGAGAAGGAACGACACAGACCCCTCCTTAGCATGTAGGACTCTATGTCGGGGGGAGAGCAGAGGATGATACGTAACGGATAGTCTGGGTGAGAAGAAAGTGAGGACCTTTGTAAGAATTGCTGTTCCCTCCCTCCCAATGCCCTAAAAAACCCAAAGGGATAGGTACATTTGTTGCACAGTGCTTGATTGAAGTCCTATTTATATGCCGAAAATCCCCATATAAGTTGTGTTGTGTCGAGAGAATCGATACACGGAATATTTCAGAAATACCCTTGAATCATGTACTCCATGAAGTTGCTTCTCGTTATCTGATAAACACATTAATAATAATAAACATACTTTTTGATTTTAGAAGGTGTCAACTGAAGAATAGAACCACTTTCTCGATAAAATGTATTCAAACAAAAGAAGCGATAATTGCAACGTTGTACCTACGTTTGTTATAAACAAAGTTAAAGCATATTTTAGGGCATTAGATGTATAATGAGAGGTATTTGTTTCGACCATTTATTGAGTTTGGAGTTATAAACTTATGATATAGTTATGATGTAAAAAATTATTGGAAATTTGTCAACATTTCGTCTTTGAATAATGTTGGTTTCTATAAGAGTTATGGGCCTTAAGTGTTTACATTAAACTCTATGGAAAAACTAGTTTTTCAGAATTTTTTCCGAGAAAATGATTGGAGATCAACTATGGATAGATGGAATATTAAAAAAAAAAAGAAGAGAGAGATATATATTGATCAAATTTCAATGAAAAATCTCAAGTTCACCATATAGAACTTTTGCAAGTGATTTTTAAAGTATTATCTATCAAGGGGAGATGACTCCTAAAATGACCCTATTCAAAATACTAGTAGTCCTTTATCCGATACCTACAATCGTATTGCAAAAGTTTGTAAAATATCAAAACATATAGAAAATATGAAATAATTTATATACATAATTTCAAAATTTTGAACACGATTTCGTTCATAATACATCTAATAGTTTAAACCTAAGGTTCGCATATCATTAGCTCCATGTGGCCGAGTGGTCTAAGGCGCTGACCCTTGCACCATGAAGGTTAAAGTCGCTGGTTCGAATCCATCTCTAGCTCTACTTTTTTTTCAAAAAAAGTTTATCAAATGAGGATAAGTCATATTTCCATTTTTCTTCCCTTATTATTTGATTTATTGTAATTATTTCTTTCATCTGAATGAGATATTGAACGTATTGTAAGCCTATTGCATATAATCAAGACTTACCTATCTATTTTGAGGGAAAATTTTATAACCTCTGCCCAGCAATGATGTCCTGATTAAATCCGGTACTCGTTATGTTTGAAGCAGTCAGTCTCTTCATAATTTGTTGCCGTCATATTTTTTCCGATGAATGAAATATATTACATGAAAAACGTTAACAACGAAATTAATGTAAATAAAATATATAATATTAAGATATAAGCATCTAAAATCTTTCGAGATTTTTCTATAAATAGCAAGAACCACATAACCCAAATAAATGCTAGAAGGAGAAATAGAAATATCGCCATTCAGAGGATGATTTTATTTTCATTTTTATGTTAACAGAGAAACGCAAATTTGCATCAAAAATATTAAAAGGAAATAAACAGTAACAATTATGAAAACAACTGCATAAACAAGCACTTGAATAAAATAACATATTTGCTTAACGGAATTTATTGTAGGTGGCGCCACGAAAACGAATATCCTAAGCGTTTTCTTTTAGTTCTTGAATTAATTCAGTTTGCGTTTTCTTCTGAACCCTTTCACTTTCAATGGTGTAATAATTACTTTTATCATTTCTTTTTGAAGATATTAACATCAGAACAGACTCCTATTTTCAAAAAGTATACAGATTGCGCAATTTTATAAAATTAAATTTGAGAGCAGCCATGTTTTGACGTGTACCCGAAGGGACTTCCCCATTTTGTACAGTGCTTGGATATCCCATTATGTACAGAAAATCTCCTCGTTCGAGCAATGTGTACATGGTTTATTTTTCCAAACATTTTTGGTTGATGCATCTTTTTTAACTTACATACGACACTAGACCAGAATTTTGCCCATGCATCACTGTAATACCCAAATCTATACTTGTTTGTGTGATGATCTTACATTGAGGAGGTTGTTATACATGTACATACTTTGAATGTCTTGTATTTATTGTCCTATCCGTGGGTCGGTATCTTACGTTGGATGCTGTAAAGAGTACAGTACCGCTAAAGCTACTTTATCTTATTTTTCGAGTTAAAACTGTGGTATAATTTTATTTGCCTTGGTGATATTTAATCCCCCCTCCATTCTTTTTCTTATTTTATTTTTTATATCTTATTCTTATTTTTTCTATTTTTATTTCTTATTTCTACCCCCCCCCCCCTTCCCCCCCCCCCAAAGGAGGAGGAGAAGGAACGACACAGACCCCTCCTTAGCATGTAGGACTCTATGTCGGGGGGAGAGCAGAGGATGATACGTAACGGATAGTCTGGGTGAGAAGAAAGTGAGGACCTTTGTAAGAATTGCTGTTCCCTCCCTCCCAATGCCCTAAAAAACCCAAAGGGATAGGTACATTTGTTGCACAGTGCTTGATTGAAGTCCTATTTATATGCCGAAAATCCCCATATAAGTTGTGTTGTGTCGAGAGAATCGATACACGGAATATTTCAGAAATACCCTTGAATCATGTACTCCATGAAGTTGCTTCTCGTTATCTGATAAACACATTAATAATAATAAACATACTTTTTGATTTTAGAAGGTGTCAACTGAAGAATAGAACCACTTTCTCGATAAAATGTATTCAAACAAAAGAAGCGATAATTGCAACGTTGTACCTACGTTTGTTATAAACAAAGTTAAAGCATATTTTAGGGCATTAGATGTATAATGAGAGGTATTTGTTTCGACCATTTATTGAGTTTGGAGTTATAAACTTATGATATAGTTATGATGTAAAAAATTAGATTAAACATATTTTATTCAAGAAAACATTGAATTGGATCGGGCAACAAGTTATTTCAACATTATTAAAGCCCTCTCCTATTCTAGAAAGTAAACACAAGCATGTCATAAGAGGCGTCAATACTAATTATAATACAGATCTTATTACTATATAATTCAATATATCTTACTCAACTAGGGAAAAACTATATATTTGTTGAACAACGAAAAGGTGCAAAAACGAGGGAAAAGGGAGAGAAAGAGGGGGAGTGTGAATGCAAATAGAGTTAGTGAGAGAGAATAGCGTTGAAAAGATTAATGAGGAAAGGTTGAAAGTAGGAGGGGGGGGGGGGGGGTTGGGTTTAATCAACGACCGTCACAGTAACGAATCAGAACCTATTGGATGCCAAAATAAAATCCTGAACAGCTAGCTGGATATAAGTATTTTCAGTTAGTGATAGATTTGTACTTCCTGACAGAAGATCAGACAAAGTCAGGGGGTAAAGAGGCTGTAGACGACTGTTAAGTATTCTTCTCTGTTCATTATACAACGGACATAGTAGAAGATAATGAGAAGCATCTTCAATAGAAGAACCACATGAGCAAACAGGAGAATTATTCAAATTAACTTTAAAAAGATCTGCATTAAGATTACTACAAGTGTTTCTAAGTCTCGTGAGTAATATGTTAGGTTTTCTGTCACCTACTAAGAAGTATGACGGAACTTTGTTCGTGTTAGCTTCATAGAGAGTGTCTAAAGAGGATTTAAATTTGGTATACGTTGGTTGGTCTTTGGTCTCGTCTGATAAGTTACTCCACAGTCGTAAAGTAGACGGAATGTATGATATAAAGGAACTCTGTAATCTTAATTGTGGAGCGCGGTAGTTTGAACTATTTCTCAGATTATAAGGAGTTATTTCTTGGATGGTTTCTGGCAATAGATCTCTAAGATAATCGGGTGTCAAACCGTTTTCAATTTTATAGAAGAGTGAGAGTTTTCTTTTTTCCCGTCGATTTTTTAAACTATCCCATCCTGTTTCTAAAAAGAGTGAGTCGATACTGGCAAAAAGCGGGAGACCTGTAACTATTCTTGCTGCCTGATATTGAATCTTTTCTAACTTTTCACAATCACTTAAACTACACCCATCCCAAAGCTCACAAGCATACTCTAAAAGGGGCAAGATAAATGTAGTATAAATTCTATTTAGCGAATTCCTACTAAGGACAAATTTTAGTTTTTTAAGAACATTGATTTGTTTTAAGGCAGAATTGCATATGTTATCAATGTGGAGAGACCACTTACCATCAGAAGAAAGGGTTACACCTAGATGCTTATGGAAAGAAGAAGGTTGTAGTCTAGTATCACCAAAATGTAGGTCAAGATCATGAGTAGGTCTATTACTTATCAAGAGGACTTCAGTTTTGTTTGGATTAAAAGTGACCATCCACTTGTTTGCCCATAAATGTATTTTATTTAAGTCATCATTTAAAACACGTTCAATGTCGTTAAGTCTTTTAGAAGAGTACAATAAAGATGTATCATCGGCGAATAAGCGTGCCAGACTAAGAAGATTTTCAGCGATATCGTTTATAAAGATGAGGAAAAGGAAAGGACCTAGCACGGACCCCTGGGGGACCCCGGCATTTGTAAGTCTAAAAGAGGAGTGATGGTTATTTACAAAAACGGCTTGTTCCCTATTAGATAGATAATCTGTAAGAAAATAATGAAGAGAGCCTGTAAATCCGTAAGAGTTCAATTTTTTTAACAATCCTCTGTGCCAGACTTTGTCGAACGCTTTGGAAATATCGTAGAAGATAAGACATGTATGTTCATTTTTTTCTCTATTTATACAAATATGATTATAAAGTTCGATTAATTGATGCGTAGTTGAGTGGGATGGTAGAAAACCTGATTGAAATTCATAAAATAGCTTATTCTCGATCATGTAATTGTACAAGTATTTAAAAACACAACGTTCAAAAACTTTACCCACTGTACTAAGCAACGAGATCGGTCTATAATTTGAAGGGAGATGTTTGTCATCTTTTTTATAAATTGGCATAATAAGTGCTTTTTTCCATAAACTGGGGAATTTTCGTAATCTTAAGGATAGGTTAAATAGAATGCATAATGGTACAGATACAGATTCGGCAGTATATTTTAGCATGTGATGACTTATTTCATCTACACCGTTGGCTTTTCCTAATTTCAAAATTTTTAAGATATCAGTTACATCACCAGGATTTATTTCAATATGGGACAATGTACTATCTGTTTTCAAGTCAACTTCGGGGATTTCAGCGTCCGTATCATCAATTTGTGATATGCTTACAAAGTACTTATTTAATAATTCTGCTTTTAATTCGTCATCGGTTTCTAGCTCTAAAGTTTCAGGATCGATGAGAGGAGGGATTATAACTTGTTTACCCGACGACTGTGTCAAAGATTTAATAAGTTTCCAGTAACCTTTGGAATTTTGAGCGGCTAAAGTGTCAACTAAATCATCAACATTTTGATAAAATGATTGTTTAATGGATTTTTTCAAATTATTGACATGATTTCTCTGTTTTTTGTACTTTTCAACGAATGATTGTATACCTAATTTAGCCTTTTTTCTTAAACGATCCCGTTTCCTAATTTCGCGCCTTATGAAAGAATTAAACCACGGTTTATCTTTATTTCTGATTGTGACCATTTTTGAAGGAATATATTTATTTATTAATGCTAAAAATTTATCAGTAAATTTTAAACAGGCATCATCTATATCATTTACACTTAGCAATTCTGACCAATCAAACTGTTGTATTTCTTCGTTTAACGATACATAATCACCTGATTCGTAACACCAAACCTTTCTTTTATAGCATTTACGATTTTCAAGTTCAAAAATTAAATCAATAACAGTTGCATTGTGGTCCGATATAGTGCGTTCGATTGGTATTACTTCCGAGAAACAAAACGAACACTCTCGTATTAAAACTGGGTCAAGCAGTGACTGCCTCGTAGGACCAATGCGAGTAGGAGTGTCTATTACGTTGTTTAACTGGTAGATGTTCATAATGTTATTTAGTTTATGTGAACTTTCTGTTAATAAGTCAACATTAAGATCACCTACTATCACTAATTTGGGATTTATGTCTGAAGCCGTATCTATGCTGTGTTCAAATTCGGTCCAAAATGCATCAATCTGTGAGGGTGGTCTATATGCAATACACAATAAGAATTTGTCTCTTTTGGATTTAACCTCTAACCATACATATTCAAAGTCTTCATTATTAGATTCAATGGGATGTAAACGATTAACATATAAATTAGTAGATATATATACTAAAATGCCTCCTCCATGTGCGGACCTATCTTGTCTAATGATATCATAACCATCTATAGTAACATCTGAATTTGGAACGTTGGAATCTAAGTGAGTTTCAGTAACGCATATAACATCGAAGTCGGATGCTATATCCTCAAGGTAAGACATTTTGTTCCTAACACTTCTTATATTCAGTTGAAAAATCGATATATTGTTATTATCAGGGTCAGGTCCGGGGTTTGGATGTACATCCATGCATATCATAAGAAGTAATAGAGTAAATATGAGTGAATGATTGTTATGCATGAGTGCTTGAATAAATATAAGAGTAATATAGAATTTCGTAACTTTCATGTTCGCAATGAAGATTTGAAGCAGATCATTGTACAGATAAATATTCATTATACTAGTGAGATTTAATACCGAATAGTTCTTGGTACAACATCCTAACGAACACTTCATATGAAAAAGACCGATTGCCATCCTATACATACTAACGTCAGCCTCCATCGAAAACTATGTATTTATGGTCAAGGGTCAAGAATGAGGACAGCAATCTGGTCATGCTATGTAGGTAAATCTGAAAAATGTGACTGTGTTGGTCGAGACAAAAAAATGGAGGGTGGGAATGGGGGGAAAGGGAAGGAAGTAAGAAGTCAAAAGATAAATGGTAATGAGAGTTTCGTGACTTGATAAGGGCATTTCAAGTGATTGCGGGTGAGGGTGAGCTGTGGGCATGAGGGATATTGTTTTATTTTTAGTGAATTAATTCAGTTCTAGTATATTACATGATTTTTTTTTTAAATATAATGGAATCTCTCAACTGGATTCAGATGTGCATATTGGAGGTACATTTTCATAGGGTATCAACATAAATATAAACAATTCAGCAATGATAATTCAAACAAAATGAAGTTTATAAAGCATAAATAACAGCATGCAAATACTAACTAATAGCGAAGTGCAAATACTAACAGCGAAATGCACATATTACTAACAGCAAAATGCAAATACTAACTACAGAATGCAAATACTAATAGTGAAATGCACATACTAAAAGCAAAATGCGAATACTAACAGCAGAATGCAGATACTAGCAGCGAAATGTAAATACTAATTAATAAATGCTAATACTTAGACAGCGAAATGCAAATACTAATAGCAAAATCCATCATCAAAGTTTGCAAAAAACTAAATACAAACTAAATAACTAATATAGATGATCAAGTATGCAGGTTCATGCAATGTTCATGTATACATGTATATGAATATACCATCCCTTACATGATATTTAGGTAAGGGTGTATGGGCATACATTGTTTAAAGCCATTTTATGGAAATGAAGCATTAGAACTATAGCAAACTAAGCAATTGAAGGATAACTGATCATGCAGACATGAATATATCTGTCTGAGAATATATATATGAATCATGCATTTCTTAAGCCAATCCAAGTAAATAAATCAACAAAACTATATAGCAAAACATAATAGACCAGTGCATGAGCTCATGACATAACATGGAGAATTGTACATGTATGTATGAATAAATTGCGAATACATTGTTCAATCTACAGGTAGGCAAATGAACGAAGCTTTATAGACTTATAAGCCAAGGGTAGGCAATCAAGACTAAATTGACCTATGCATGAGCTCATGTCCTGTTCAGGTATATAGGGCATGCACTGATGAAAGCTAATTTAAGCAAATTCAGCAGATATCTATGGTAAGATATAAACCATTGAAGCATCAACTAAGCAATAATTAATTACCTCTAAGCTTGGTGCACATGTGTTTTCACTATTCCTAAAATGTAAATATAGATATGCATTTAGATATATAGATATAGATACATTCATATACAAATCAAAGTCAAACTAAGCTAGAGTAAGGGGGGAGAGATATACCTTGCTGAAACTTGCAACAATATAAGTACATTTGAACTTGTTTCTAATTAGGACATCTATAAACTAGGAAATTACTTCAAGATAGATATAGTCTATGGATACCCTTTCAGTAACTTAATTTACACATTAAAGTACATTAAATTAATGCAAAGTAGGTTCATGAAGTAGTGAGGTTTTAAACTTGGTTAAGGGTGTTAGGGTTGTTATATTATTTGTTATGGAAGTTATCGTCACATGTTAGGAGAGTCAGTGTGAATGTGTAATGGGTATGTTTATAAATATATTTAATAATAAATATACAAAATATTTAATATAATTTCATATGACTGTCAGACAATGCTTAATGCTTTAAGACGTCAGTGTTCATCTAGGAGTTTGAATTAGGTGGAGCGATACTGTGTAGGTGTTCAATGGAGCGCATAAGATGCTTTCTACCTCCCTCAGAGAGCTTTAGGAACACCCTACCGTCGTTTGTCCAATAAGAATGAACTTTACCAGCTCTCTTCGCACTACTAATTTCGTCGATTAGCGCTTGTCGATGTTTTGTCAAGTCTTCGGTCACGTAAATTTTGTCATCGTCACCCTTTAGTTTTTTCTTTTGTGTATAAATCTTGTTTTTTATTTTCCAATTTCTAAAACGACATATGATCTGTCTACGTCCATTTTTGTTTGTTTTGCCAACAGGATGGGACCTACAGATGTCATCGGGGGTAATTTCAACTTCTAACTTAGATTTGCAGAGCTCTGTAACTATTTTATCTGTATCAGCATCATCATCTACTTTCACATTGTGGAACCGCAAAGAATTGCGACGCCCATACTGCTCCAATTCCTCTAAACCATTTTCAACACGAGCAATTTGGTCATGTAACTCGTAGTTTTCGATTTGTAGATCATTGATAACTGCCTCTTGGTGTGTAATTTTATCTACAAGTTCTTTGACGGAACTTTGTACTGCCTGTTGGATCATGGGCATCAGGGACATGGATAATACAGGTATAAATGCGCTCAAAAACATAGGATTTGACATGGCGTTGAAAATGGATTGGATCATTGGATCTGAGTTTGGTGGTAACTGAGGTGCTCCATTCAATGTGCCTAACGATGCGCCCATGGGTATGGTAACACCCTGCATACTCTGTTGTGTGGAAACATGTGGAGGGCTGGAATTTACACATGGACTAGGAACCCCTGGGGAGGACATACCTGACGCTGATGATGATGATGAAAAATAAATTCTCCTTCTTAAAGATCTATTGTCCTCTGATGGGCTTATATATTCAGGCTTCTTTCGCTTAGTCGTAGCCACATACATGCATGTACAGTATGTTGTTTACACAGCTCAGGTCAGATCAGGTCAAACAGGTATATATACAGGTGAAATAGCCATCTATTTCAGAACTCAGATTGATGAATGTTTATGTAAAATTTAGCTATGATCAGGTGGAAGTATGTATATCTGATGAAATTTCAGAGTTTTTTACAAAAGTAAACACACAGAAATAGCTCACCGAGCCCTTTTCAATCCTCTACTCAAATTTTCACTTTCACCTCCGCCATCTTATGACGTCATCTACTCAAAAAATACTACTAAAAATATACTGTAAAAAATTATTGGAAATTTGTCAACATTTCGTCTTTGAATAATGTTGGTTTCTATAAGAGTTATGGGTTTACATTAAACTCTATGGAAAAACTAGTTTTTCAGAATTTTTTCCGAGAAAATGATTGGAGATCAACTATGGATAGATGGAATATTAAAAAAAAAAATAAGAGAGAGATATATATTGATCAAATTTCAATGAAAAATCTCAAGTTCACCATATAGAACTTTTGCAAGTGATTTTTAAAGTATTATCTATCAAGGGGAGATGACTCCTAAAATGACCCTATTCAAAATACTAGTAGTCCTTTATCCGATACCTACAATCGTATTGCAAAAGTTTGTAAAATATCAAAACATATAGAAAATATGAAATAATTTATATACATAATTTCAAAATTTTGAACACGATTTCGTTCATAATACATCTAATAGTTTAAACCTAAGGTTCGCATATCATTAGCTCCATGTGGCCGAGTGGTCTAAGGTGCTGACCCTTGCACCATGAAGGTTAAAGTCGCTGGTTCGAATCCATCTCTAGCTCTACTTTTTTTTCAAAAAAAGTTTATCAAATGAGGATAAGTCATATTTCCATTTTTCTTCCCTTATTATTTGATTTATTGTAATTATTTCTTTCATCTGAATGAGATATTGAACGTATTGTAAGCCTATTGCATATAATCAAGACTTACCTATCTATTTTGAGGGAAAATTTTATAACCTCTGCCCAGCAATGATGTCCTGATTAAATCCGGTACTCGTTATGTTTGAAGCAGTCAGTCTCTTCATAATTTGTTGCCGTCATATTTTTTCCGATGAATGAAATATATTACATGAAAAACGTTAACAACGAAATTAATGTAAATAAAATATATAATATTAAGATATAAGCATCTAAAATCTTTCGAGATTTTTCTATAAATAGCAAGAACCACATAACCCAAATAAATGCTAGAAGGAGAAATAGAAATATCGCCATTCAGAGGATGATTTTATTTTCATTTTTATGTTAACAGAGAAACGCAAATTTGCATCAAAAATATTAAAAGGAAATAAACAGTAACAATTATGAAAACAACTGCATAAACAAGCACTTGAATAAAATAACATATTTGCTTAACGGAATTTATTGTAGGTGGCGCCACGAAAACAAATATCCTAAGCGTTTTCTTTTAGTTCTTGAATTAATTCAGTTTGCGTTTTCTTCTGAACCCTTTCACTTTCAATGGTGTAATAATTACTTTTATCATTTCTTTTTGAAGATATTAACATCAGAACAGACTCCTATTTTCAAAAAGTATACAGATTGCGCAATTTTATAAAATTAAATTTGAGAGCAGCCATGTTTTGACGTGTACCCGAAGGGACTTCCCCATTTTGTACAGTGCTTGGATATCCCATTATGTACAGAAAATCTCCTCGTTCGAGCAATGTGTACATGGTTTATTTTTCCAAACATTTTTGGTTGATGCATCTTTTTTAACTTACATACGACACTAGACCAGAATTTTGCCCATGCATCCCTGTAATACCCAAATCTATACTTGTTTGTGTGATGATCTTACATTGAGGAGGTTGTTATACATGTACATACTTTGAATGTCTTGTATTTATTGTCCTATCCGTGGGTCGGTATCTTACGTTGGATGCTGTAAAGAGTACAGTACCGCTAAAGCTACTTTATCTTATTTTTCGAGTTAAAACTGTGGTATAATTTTATTTGCCTTGGTGATATTTAATCCCCCCTCCATTCTTTTTCTTATTTCATTTTTTATATCTTATTCTTATTTTTTCTATTTTTATTTCTTATTTCTAGCCCCCCCCCCCTTCCCCCCCCCCCCAAAGGAGGAGGAGAAGGAACGACACAGACCCCTTCTTAGCATGTAGGACTCTATGTCGGGGGGAGAGCAGAGGATGATACGTAACGGATAGTCTGGGTGAGAAGAAAGTGAGGACCTTTGTAAGAATTGCTGTTCCCTCCCTCCCAATGCCCTAAAAAACCCAAAGGGATAGGTACATTTGTTGCACAGTGCTTGATTGAAGTCCTATTTATATGCCGAAAATCCCCATATAAGTTGTGTTGTGTCGAGAGAATCGATACACGGAATATTTCAGAAATACCCTTGAATCATGTACTCCATGAAGTTGCTTCTCGTTATCTGATAAACACATTAATAATAATAAACATACTTTTTGATTTTAGAAGGTGTCAACTGAAGAATAGAACCACTTTCTCGATAAAATGTATTCAAACAAAAGAAGCGATAATTGCAACGTTGTACCTACGTTTGTTATAAACAAAGTTAAAGCATATTTTAGGGCATTAGCTGTATAATGAGAGGTATTTGTTTCGACCATTTATTGAGTTTGGAGTTATAAACTTATGATATAGTTATGATGTAAAAAATTATTGGAAATTTGTCAACATTTCGTCTTTGAATAATTTTGGTTTCTATAAGAGCTATGGGCCTTAAGTGTTTACATTAAACTCTATGGAAAAACTAGTTTTTTAGAATTTAAATTCCGAGAAAATGATTGGAGATCAACTATGGATAGATGGAATATTAAAAAAAAAGAAGAGAGAGATATATATTGATCAAATTTCAATGAAAAATCTCAAGTTCACCATATAGAACTTTTGCAAGTGATTTTTAAAGTATTATCTATCAAGGGGAGATGACTCCTAAAATGACCCTATTCAAAATACTAGTAGTCCTTTATCCGATACCTACAATCGTATTGCAAAAGTTTGTAAAATATCAAAACATATAGAAAATATGAAATAATTTATATACATAATTTCAAAATTTTGAACACGATTTCGTTCATAATACATCTAATAGTTTAAACCTAAGGTTCGCATATCATTAGCTCCATGTGGCCGAGTGGTCTAAGGTGCTGACCCTTGCACCATGAAGGTTAAAGTCGCTGGTTCGAATCCATCTCTAGCTCTACTTTTTTTTCAAAAAAAGTTTATCAAATGAGGATAAGTCATATTTCCATTTTTCTTCCCTTATTATTTGATTTATTGTAATTATTTCTTTCATCTGAATGAGATATTGAACGTATTGTAAGCCTATTGCATATAATCAAGACTTACCTATCTATTTTGAGGGAAAATTTTATAACCTCTGCCCAGCAATGATGTCCTGATTAAATCCGGTACTCGTTATGTTTGAAGCAGTCAGTCTCTTCATAATTTGTTGCCGTCATATTTTTTCCGATGAATGAAATATATTACATGAAAAACGTTAACAACGAAATTAATGTAAATAAAATATATAATATTAAGATATAAGCATCTAAAATCTTTCGAGATTTTTCTATAAATAGCAAGAACCACATAACCCAAATAAATGCTAGAAGGAGAAATAGAAATATCGCCATTCAGAGGATGATTTTATTTTCATTTTTATGTTAACAGAGAAACGCAAATTTGCATCAAAAATATTTAAAGGAAATAAACAGTAACAATTATGAAAACAACTGCATAAACAAGCACTTGAATAAAATAACATATTTGCTTAACGGAATTTATTGTAGGTGGCGCCACGAAAACGAATATCCTAAGCGTTTTCTTTTAGTTCTTGAATTAATTCAGTTTGCGTTTTCTTCTGAACCCTTTCACTTTCAATGGTGTAATAATTACTTTTATCATTTCTTTTTGAAGGTATTAACATCAGAACAGACTCCTATTTTCAAAAAGTATACAGATTGCGCAATTTTATAAAATTAAATTTGAGAGCAGCCATGTTTTGACGTGTACCCGAAGGGACTTCCCCATTTTGTACAGTGCTTGGATATCCCATTATGTACAGAAAATCTCCTCGTTCGAGCAATGTGTACATGGTTTATTTTTCCAAACATTTTTGGTTGATGCATCTTTTTTAACTTACATACGACACTAGACCAGAATTTTGCCCATGCATCACTGTAATACCCAAATCTATACTTGTTTGTGTGATGATCTTACATTGAGGAGGTTGTTATACATGTACATACTTTGAATGTCTTGTATTTATTGTCCTATCCGTGGGTCGGTATCTTACGTTGGATGCTGTAAAGAGTACAGTACCGCTAAAGCTACTTTATCTTATTTTTCGAGTTAAAACTGTGGTATAATTTTATTTGCCTTGGTGATATTTAATCCCCCCTCCATTCTTTTTCTTATTTTATTTTTTATATCTTATTCTTATTTTTTCTATTTAAGGATTCCGACTTCCGTCGGAATCCTTTCTGTTATTGTATTGTCTTTTCTTTATTCTTATTAAGGATTCCGACTTTTCCGTCGGAATCCTTTCTGTTATTGTATTGTCTTTTCTTTATTCTTATTATTATTCTTATTATTATTATTCTTACCCCCAGATCGTTCCAGTGACTGTACAAAAAAGTGCCACTTCTTATGTTAAAACAAGAAGTATCATGTGAAAGAGCATATAAAGATCTAGAGGTAA
>VSWD01000006.1:65217472-65244353 GCA_033119305.1 Pinctada imbricata
ACCATTTGACCTTGAGAGTTCAAACTTGGCGCAAATATTCCTTGCATCAAGTCCTTTCACCTGACCTTGACCCAAGGTCATTTGTTCGATTTGAAGGTCCCAACAGGACTTTTGTCGATAAATATTGAGCTTTGATTAGATAAGAGGACTCTTTGTGAGAATAAATTCAAATGCTTATCTTTTATCCATGACCTTGGTTAAAGGTCAAATTAACTTTTTCAAGGTCATAACAAACATTTACTCTTGTAGAATTCGCAGGATTTTCTCCTTAACTATTTATTCTTCACACCGGTAGTACTTCTTATTTGAACTTTACATAGTAAGATAGATACTCTTTTATTCTTGTTCTCTGTTTCTTTCTTTTTTATTCTTAGTAGCATTACATATCAGTAGTTTCATGTTGTTGTCATTTTCTATTAATAGAAATTATCTCATTGCAAAATCATTGTGCAATTCTTTTTTGAGAAACTCATTGTAAAGGATTAGATATTGATTGTGCATGGAGTTTAAAGCTTTCCTAAACATGAAAGGTATTTATTATTTTTACTTCTAGTTTGTTGATAAATAAATAAGAGTCCCAAATTAGACATAAGCTCTTTTGACTCATTTGCTGAAGTTTATATTGTACTAAAGCAACTATTCTTTTTTCCATCTTCTTTATTCGAATTTTAGCACTTCAGTTACGAGAAAGGTCTAATAAAGGAGGAATCCGTCTGTTGCTTGCAACAGTAGCCATCTAGTTATTATTATTATTATTATTATTCTTACCCCAAGCCAATCCAGTGACGTTACAACAAAGTACCGCATCATATGATAAAATGGAAAGTATCATGTGAAAAAGCAAATAAAGATTGTAATTTAATATTTTTTTCTTGTCGAAAAGTTCACATATGCCCCCGCTAGAGGTCATCAGCGGTCAAATCTTTAAACTCTTATAACTCCTTTACTAACCGTACGATTTGAACAAAATTTGTTTTATACTGTTCTTTGAGGAATTTGCAAACTTTTATACGCTTACATGCTCCATAAAATATTTACAGTTTTCAAGCTATTTCAAGTTGAAAATGGAACCTTAAATTGGCAAGGTGCCAATTTCTACAATTTTTGAGACTTTGAGTTGAAACTTGGATGTTAGGTCGCTTATAGGTAGTCATTTAATGTTGACCTTCTTTTCAAGGTCAAATTTTTATTATCAAGGTCACATGAAACTTTTGCTTATAGAACAAAGACTATTTGACCTTCAGAGTTCAAACTTCATACATATAATTGTTAAGCCAAGCTCTTTCACCTTGACCTTAATCCAAGGTCAAATTCTCATTCTCAAGGTCACAACAACATTTTGGCCTATAAAACAAAGACGTTTGACCTTGAGAATGCAAACTGGGTACAAATATTCCTTGCAGTAAGTCCTGTCACATTGACCTTGACCAAAGATCATTCGTTCGATTTCAAGGTCATAACAGTCTTTTGTTGATAAAATATTGAGCTTTATTCAATTTCATATATATTTTGAAGAAAATGATATTCTATACTCATCTTTTTTCCTTGACCTTGGTTCAAGGTGAAAATTTCATTCTCAATGTCATAACAACATTTACTTGTTAAATACACAGTGTTTGTCCTACACTACTTATACTTCACAAACGAGGTCCTTCTTATATGAACTTTACATGATCTAAGAAAGATAAATCTTTTATTTCTATTTCTCTTCGTACCATGACTTGTCTGTACTTTCATGCTGTTGTCATTTTCTAATTAAATGTTTTAAAAATGTCTTAAAATTGAATAGCATCATTTAAATTAACTGGTAAATTTGCAGCATGGACCAGACAGACAGACTGACAGTGTAAGATAGACAGTGTTAGATAGACTGACAACGATAGAAGAACGAACAGACATACGAACAGATAGAGAGAGTATTAGACAGAAACGCAGACGATCGGCGATAAAAAAAACGTCCAGACTGGGGATCGAACCCGGTACCCTTGGGCCAGCAGTCCAACGCCCTATCCACATAGCCATTGGAGTTCCTGAATGTTAGTGGTTTTTATTTTTGATATACAGACGGAGAAATACAAATGGCTGATTCAGCATTACAAGAATTATCGATCGTTCATGCAACAAGTCAGTCCTATTCATAGCTTTTTATTCAGAAGAAAAACACATTTCATATTGCGCATATTTATTTCACTGTCATTGACTTCAACGTGTATATATGGCCACCTTAGGCCTCTTTTTTTTTCATTCGTCAATCTTTGAAACAACTGTACAAGACCTTTGACGGAGCAATGTGGCCCCCTTGGGCCTCTTGTTTGTTTTTTTGTTTTTTTTTTTTTTTTCATTTGTTTTGCTTGTTTGTTTGTTTGCTTGTTTTTTTCTTTTTTGATTCGACAATCTTTGAAACAACTGTACAAGACTTTTGACTGAGCAATATGGCTCCCTTGGGCCTCTTGTTTTTTTTTTTTTTTTTTTCATTTGCTTTTGTTTGTTTGTTTGTCTTTTCTTATTAAATTCCTTAATATTTGAAACAACTGTACAAGACCTTTGACGGAGCAATGTGGCCCCCTTGGGCATTTTTTTTTCTCGTTTGTTTGTCTGTTTCTTTTTGAATTCGTCAATCTTTGAAATAACTGTACATGATATTTGACGGTTTGTTTATCCAATGACATAGGCTAGTCCTTCGAAAGGGGGAGGTTGATAAGTTTTTGCCCCCCCCCCCCTCCGACTTACATGTTACATACGTGTACATACCTGTTTTCACCTACCCTGTCTAGATCCGCCCTTGCAAAATAAGCAAACACATTTTATTGATTCATAATTTTATTCTCTACATACATGGTCAATGAAAGTCAAATAAAAAAATATATTTTATGAAGTTCTGTGTTGTTTACTCCTGAATACAAACCTGTAAATAGAATCGATCGATAAAGATTTATCATTCGGAACATGCTCGACATGTTGAGTCATATCATAGTCGCAAGATTTCATCCTTCTAAAGACTTTTGATGCAAAGCTTTGTCAGTTCTGCAATAGCTCAGCGGTAGAGCGTCAGACTTCGAATCGGAGGGTCCGGGGTTCGATACCGGCCTCGGCCATTTTTTTCCCCTCAATTTTTTTTCATTCGTAAGCAAACATAAAGTACAGTGCTTCAACATTGTTTTCATTTCAAAATTTATACGAGTATGTATTAGTTCAAAATGTTTTCTAACAGAATCAAGAAATATCGAATACATGTACCAGTTTGAAAACACTTGCTATATTGTCATGATTCATTGGAAAATCCCTCACATAATTAATATGCATGACCCAGGATGTGTTACAAATTTCATTGGTCAATTCAACCATGTGACCTGACATTACATGTACAAGATACGATGGGGCCTACCTTGGTGAAGGTACCTGGTTCGAGTCCAGCTGCGGCCAGTCATTTTCGCATTTTTTCAATTTTCATTTCTGTTCTTAACAAGATGAAAATGAGAGGAATCCGTCTGCTATGTCCACAGGAACCTCCATCCTTCCATTTATTAAGGATTCCGATTTCCGTCGGAATCCTTTCTGTTATTGTATTGTCTTTTCTTTATTCTTATTATTCTTATTATTATTATTATTATTATTATTCTTACCCCAAGCCAATCCAGTGACGTTACAACAAAGTACCGCATCATATGATAAAATGGAAAGTATCATGTGAAAAAGCAAATAAAGATTGTAATTTAATATTTTTTTCTTGTCGAAAAGTTCACATATGCCCCCGCTAGAGGTCATCAGCGGTCAAATCTTTAAACTCTTATAACTCCTTTACTAACCGTACGATTTGAACAAAATTTGTTTTATACTGTTCTTTGAGAAATTTGCAAACTTTTATACGCTTACATGCTCCATAAAATATTTACAGTTTTCAAGCTATTTCAAGTTGAAAATGGAACCTTAAATTGGCAAGGTGCCAATTTCTACAATTTTTGAGACTTTGAGTTGAAACTTGGATGTTAGGTCACTTATAGGTAGTCATTTAATGTTGACCTTCTTTTCAAGGTCAAATTTTTATTCTCAAGGTCACATGAAACTTTTGCTTATAGAACAAAGACTATTTGACCTTCAGAGTTCAAACTTCATACATATAATTGTTAAGCCAAGCTCTTTCACCTTGACCTTGATCCAAGGTCAAATTCTCATTCTCAAGGTCACAACAACATTTTGCCTATAAAACAAAAACTGTTTGACCTTGAGAAGTGCAAACTGGGTACAAATATTCCTTGCAGTAAGTCCTGTCACATTGACCTTGACCAAAGGTCATTCGTTCGATTTCAAGGTCATAACAGTCTTTTGTTGATAAATATTGAGCTTTATTCAATTTCATATATAGTTTGAAGAAAATGATATTCTATACTCATCTTTTTTCATTGACCTTGGTTCAAGGTGAAAATTTCATTCTCAATGTCATAACAACATTTACTTGTTAAATACACAGTGTTTGTCCTACACTACTTATACTTCACAAACGAGGTCCTTCTTATATGAACTTTACATGATCTAAGAAAGATAAATCTTTTATTTCTATTTCTCTTCGTACCATGACTTGTCTGTACTTTCATGCTATTGTCATTTTCTAATTAAATGTTTTAAAAATGTCTTAAAATTGAATAGCATCATTTAAATTAACTGGTAAATTTGCAGCATGGACCAGACAGACAGACTGACAGTGTAAGATAGACAGTGTTAGATAGACTGACAACAATAGAAGAACGAACAGACATACGAACAGATAAAGAGAGTACTAGACAGAAACGCAGACGATCGGCGATAAAAAAAAACGTCCAGACTGGGGATCGAACCCGGTACCCTTGGGCCAGCAGTCCAACGCCCTATCCACATAGCCATTGGAGTTCCTGAATGTTAGTGGTTTTTATTTTTGATATACAGACGGAGAAATACAAATGGCTGATTCAGCATTACAAGAATTATCGATCGTTCATGCAACAAGTCAGTCCTATTCATAGCTTTTTATTCAGAAGAAAAACACATTTCATATTGCGCATATTTATTTCACTGTCATTGACTTCAACGTGTATATATGGCCACCTTAGGCCTCTTTTTTTTCATTCGTCAATATTTGAAACAACTGTACAAGACCTTTGACGGAGCAATGTGGCCCCCTTGGCCTTCTTGGTTTTTTTTTTTTTTTTTTTGTTTTGTTTTGTTTGTTTGTCTTGTTTTTTTAATTCGTCAATCTTTGAAACAACTGTACAAGACCTTTGACGGAGCAATGTGGCCCCCTTGGGCCTCTTGGTTTTTTTTTTTTTTGTTTTTTTTTTTTTTTATTTGTTTTGCTTGTTTGTTTGTTTGCTTGTTTTTTTCTTTTTTGATTCGACAATCTTTGAAACAACTGTACAAGACTTTTGACTGAGCAAAATGGCTCCCTTGGGCCTCTTGTTTTTTTTTTCATTTCTTTTGTTTGTTTGTTTGTCTTTTTCTTATTAAATTCCTTAGTATTTGAAACAACTGTACAAGACCTTTGACAGATAGCCCAGCAGATTACTGGAAAGATCTTTCACTTTGTGATACAAGCACCAAATTTGGTATGAAGGTAAAAGAAGTACTTCTTTTACAAAATCAGCTGTTAGCCACTCAAAAACTTAAAATGGCCGCCATTTTTTCAAGATGGCGGCCAAATTGGTCAGTTTTTGTATTATTCTTTAGATAAACGTGCATTTATTCACCTTTGAGCAGCTAAATACCAGAAAGATTGACTATAGTTACATGGTCTACATTCCCTTAAGATTCATATTATAAGAAATAATATGAATGGCAGCCATTTTGTCAAAATGGCCGCCATAAAACGCAAAAAAAACTTGTTTCCTAGAAAAATCCCAAATCTTTCCTATATTTATCTTTTTTGAGAGGTAAGATTTAAAATACGTTATCGAAATGCCATTTAGCATCAAATCTCTGGAAAAATAACAAATTTTATAAATACTTCAATAATGCAGGTTGTACTAGAATTCAAAGGAGAGATTTAAAAGAGTGTATGTCTTAGCACTACCAGGGCACACTGGTGACATCACTGCTGTGAAACTGACAGCATGGGGTTCAGTTTCAGCTAATTGGTCCATTTTGGGAATTTAGTATTAAAAATGCTACCTAACTATATATCCACGAAAATAATCGCATATATAACCAGTATGTGATTGTGATTTTTAAAGTTAGGTAGCCGCACCTGAATTGACAGGATGTGCCAGCGCCGGAGAGACGAGCCAAGGATAATGGGGCTGTAGTTATCCGAATGGTGTACAGATCGCAAGGGATTTAAATGAATTTACCATTTTCTGTTGAGTAAGATCATTTAGAGAAGCGAATTTGGAGCTAAAAATTCAAGAGATAAAGAAGATCCTGATGACAGTCTCAACATCACTTACGATAGAGCACGTAATTGATCATCGTCGGACCCCTAGCAAGCTAAAGGTTGGATCAGTTACCAGAGTAAGCATCCCCTGTTTGGCTAGCCGCGCCCGCCGTGGATGTCCGCTTGCGAAAATGAAAATAATATCTCAAAAACATGCACTGTCTGAGGTATTGTCTATATATAGATAGTGTTATGGCGACTATGTCAGGGAAGGACATTTAAAACACTGTCAAAAGCACTATTCAAGCACTTCATGAAGTGATTCCATGCTTCTTTGTAAACAACAACATTAATTATGCAAAGTGGCTTCCTGTTAATCCCAATGAGACATGCTTTTACTGAAAGACATACACCCAATTATTATTGCTAGTGAATTTCAGATAGGAAATATTTTGTGGTGCATAAAACTAAGGGAATTTTTATAGCAATTGATCAAGCTCACGAGCAAAAAAATGTATGTAAATGCCGTAGGCGGAGTCGTGGGTGTAATAGAGGATCCCGCAGTACTAAGGAATGGATGGTTGCAGGTCATGAAGTCAGTTAGCTGGTCTCTCAGTATGGTAAACTACATGAATGTGGAGCAAAAGACTTGCATAGAAATCAATTTAAAAGCACCATGAGCAGAACGAGCGGGTTCAGAAAGTATTTTAAGAAAGAGTGCAGAAATTGTACTCAGTTTTGAAAGAAATGGCAAATCCTTTTAAGGAAGAAGCAAATAAGCTATTTGCTTTGGACACCCATGCTGCCCATCCAAGTGCTGCTGAAAAGGTGATTCTACATCTAGAGACTGGAAGTTGAGGGTACGTTGATTTCACAAGAGAGTTGAAGGAAGGACAGGAGGGCAAATTCTACGAACAATCGAGAAGAATAAAACAACAGGCAGAACTATCTTCGAAAGATCTGAAACATACAGTCGCAAAAGATAACAGTATGTTGTTCTTTAAGCTTTTTTCTTGCCTGGCTAGAGAATATGATCTGCAGGAATTCTTCAAACATGGAAAATCAGAATCCCCTTGCTGCTCTCAGTGATAATGGAAAACTTCACGCTTGTAAAAAATCTCAACTTGTGTCAGTTTTTTATAATCAAGTAGTTCTTCCTAGCTCTATTCCAGACGCGGGTGTGAAAATTATTGATGGTTCTTCCCTGGTAAATGCATGTGTTCCACAGATCTCAAAAACCTTTAATGAATATGCTGATAAGATAAAGCTTTCAGCTCAAAATACAAAAGGGTCGACTTATTTTTTTATGTTTACAAACCTGACAGCTTAGAAGCTAAAACTAAATCGAAAAGAGGATTTGGGTCCCGCAGAGGGGTTACAGAGAGTAGAAAAATTCCAAAAAATCGGTATTTTTTCATGAGAAATGATACAAAGTTAACAAATCTGATCTGTTCGCCTTTTTAGCTGACAAAATAGCTACAAGTTTGTTCAGGTGGTATTGTGTTTATAACTGGACAGGAATGAGTTGTTTGCAGTCATCAGCATGATCTCCAAGGTATTTCTACATCTAATCACGAAGAAACAGATACAAGAATATTCCTCCATGCAAGACATGCTGCTTATGTAGGTTACATGTATAAAATCGTTAAGATAAAGGCAAATGTCACAGATAATGTCTTTTTTGTTGTAAGTTTTGTTTTTGTGCACTTCTGAAAGGTCTTGGACTAGAACAGCATTGGATTGAATTTGGAAGAAAATATATGAGATAGCTTCAAATACATGAAATCGACAATATTAATGGGCAAGAAAAACCAAATGCTTTTCGTTTCTTTCATGCATTTAGCGGCTGTGATACTGTGTCTGACTTCCTAGGGAAATTAGGTAAGAAAACTGCATGGCAAACATGGAGTGTATTTCTCAGAGTATCTGAAACATTTTCAAAACTAAGTAAGTACCCTGCAATCATCACAGAGAACGTCCAGAAGGTTGTTTAATCGTTTGTCCTTGTGATATTCGACAGATCAAGTAATGCGTATTTAGTCGACGAAGCTACATGTAGGCTCGACTGATTTGCAAGGAAACAAAGATCTTACGAATTCATTCCACCTACTCATGTAGCTTTACGGGAACAGGGCAGCATTTCAGGCTAGCTGCATATGGGGAAGGGCGATGGTATGTAATATGGAAAATGAGAAAACAAACAATTGGGATGGATGAAACAAAATTATGTTTGGGCAGTTGTATAGACAAGCCATGCAATGGTTGTACAAAGCTGCTTACAACTTACAAAGTGTGACTGTCGAACTGATTGTCATGGTAAATGAAAGTGCTCCTATTCGGTCTATCGTGTACCGCTCTCTACAGTTGTTCATATGAGACTTGGTTATTTTGAGGTTTTGGGTGTCGGAAATTCTGTTTTAAGTATGTTTATATCTTTGAGCGAATGTTGATGCAAATATGATCAAATGAGCTTTCATCTAAATTTTTAAGTCTGAAATTGTAAATCCTGGCGGCCATTTTGTTTTTCTTTTATTAAATGGGAAAACAGCGACTTCCTAATGAGAAGGACATACTCATCGTACGCGACGAGTTTGGCACCAATTTGAACAAAGAAAGGTGTCATTCTATAATTTTTAAGTTCAAGCCTGCAAAGAATTGCAGCTATCTTTGAAAATGGTGGCCATTTTGAATTTTTTTATTTGTCATTAAGCGTCTTCCGCAAGAGAAGGTCACACTCATCGTATGTGCCAAATTTGGCTTCAATATTAACAAAATTATGTGTCCATCTACAATTTTCAGTTCAAATCTGCATGGGATGGCGGCCATATTGAAAAATGGTGGCCATATTGGATTTTTGAAGTGGCTAACAGCTGTTTTTGCAAAGGAAGGGTATAATCTACGTCTGCATCAAAATTGGTGCTTGTATCACAAAGTGAAAGATTACCCTGAATATTCCTGTTAATCTGCAGGGCTAAGAGCAATGTGGCCCCCTTGGGCATTTTTTTTTCTCGTTTGTTTGTCTGTTTCTTTTTGAATTCGTCAATCTTTGAAATAACTGTACATGATATTTGACGGTTTGTTTATCCAATGACATAGGCTAGTCCTTCGAAAGGGGGAGGTTGATAAGTTTTTGCCCCCCCCCCCCCGACTTACATGTTACATACGTGTACATACCTGTTTTCACCTACCCTGTCTAGATCCGCCCTTGCAAAATAAGCAAACACATTTTATTGATTCATAATTTTATTCTCTACATACATGGTCAATGAAAGTCAAATAAAAAAAATACATTTTATGAAATTCTGTGTTGTTTACTCCTGAATACAAACCTGTAAATAGAATCGATCGATAAAGATTTATCATTCGGAACATGCTCGACATGTTGAGTCATAACATAGTCGCAAGATTTCATCCTTCTAAAGACTTTTGATGCAAAGCTTTGTCAGTTCTGCAATAGCTCAGCGGTAGAGCGTCAGACTTCGAATCGGTGGGTCCTGGGTTCGATACCGGCCTTGGCCATTTTTTTCCCTCAATTTTTTTTCATTCGTAAGCAAACATAAAGTACAGTGCTTCAACATTGTTTTCATTTCAAAATTTATACGAGTATGTATTAGTTCAAAATGTTTTCTAACAGAATCAAGAAATATCGAATACATGTACCAGTTTGAAAACACTTGCTATATTGTCATGATTCATTGGAAAATCCCTCACATAATTAATATGCATGACCCAGGATGTGTTACAAATTTCATTGGTCAATTCAACCATGTGACCTGACATTACATGTACAAGATACGATGGGGCCTACCTTGGTGAAGGTACCTGGTTCGAGTCCAGCTGCGGCCAGTCATTTTCGCATTTTTTCAATTTTCATTTCTGTTCTTAACAAGATGAAAATGAGAGGAATCCGTCTGCTATGTCCACAGGAACCTCCATCCTTCCATTTATTAAGGATTCCGATTTCCGTCGGAATCCTTTCTGTTATTGTATTGTCTTTTCTTTATTCTTATTATTCTTATTATTATTATTATTATTATTATTATTATTATTCTTACCCCAAGCCAATCCAGTGACGTTACAACAAAGTACCGCATCATATGATAAAATGGAAAGTATCATGTGAAAAAGCAAATAAAGATTGTAATTTAATATTTTTTTCTTGTCGAAAAGTTCACATATGCCCCCGCTAGAGGTCATCAGCGGTCAAATCTTTAAACTCTTATAACTCCTTTACTAACCGTACGATTTGAACAAAATTTGTTTTATACTGTTCTTTGAGAAATTTGCAAACTTTTATACGCTTACATGCTCCATAAAATATTTACAGTTTTCAAGCTATTTCAAGTTGAAAATGGAACCTTAAATTGGCAAGGTGCCAATTTCTACAATTTTTGAGACTTTGAGTTGAAACTTGGATGTTAGGTCACTTATAGGTAGTCATTTAATGTTGACCTTCTTTTCAAGGTCAAATTTTTATTCTCAAGGTCACATGAAACTTTTGCTTATAGAACAAAGACTATTTGACCTTCAGAGTTCAAACTTCATACATATAATTGTTAAGCCAAGCTCTTTCACCTTGACCTTGAATCCAAGGTCAAATTCTCATTCTCAAGGTCACAACAACATTTTGGCCTATAAAACAAAGACTGTTTGACCTTGAGAATGCAAACTGGGTACAAATATTCCTTGCAGTAAGTCCTGTCACATTGACCTTGACCAAAGGTCATTCGTTCGATTTCAAGGTCATAACAGTCTTTTGTTGATAAAATATTGAGCTTTATTCAATTTCATATATATTTTGAAGAAAATGATATTCTATACTCATCTTTTTTCCTTGACCTTGGTTCAAGGTGAAAATTTCATTCTCAATGTCATAACAACATTTACTTGTTAAATACACAGTGTTTGTCCTACACTACTTATACTTCACAAACGAGGTCCTTCTTATATGAACTTTACATGATCTAAGAAAGATAAATCTTTTATTTCTATTTCTCTTCGTACCATGACTTGTCTGTACTTTCATGCTGTTGTCATTTTCTAATTAAATGTTTTAAAAATGTCTTAAAATTGAATAGCATCATTTAAATTAACTGGTAAATTTGCAGCATGGACCAGACAGACAGACTGACAGTGTAAGATAGACAGTGTTAGATAGACTGACAACGATAGAAGAACGAACAGACATACGAACAGATAGAGAGAGTACTAGACAGAAACGCAGACGATCGGCGATAAAAAAAAAACGTCCAGACTGGGGATCGAACCCGGTACCCTTGGGCCAGCAGTCCAACGCCCTATCCACATAGCCATTGGAGTTCCTGAATGTTAGTGGTTTTTATTTTTGATATACAGACGGAGAAATACAAATGGCTGATTCAGCATTACAAGAATTATCGATCGTTCATGCAACAAGTCAGTCCTATTCATAGCTTTTTATTCAGAAGAAAAACACATTTCATATTGCGCATATTTATTTCACTGTCATTGACTTCAACGTGTATATATGGCCACCTTAGGCCTCTTTTTTTTCATTCGTCAATCTTTGAAACAACTGTACAAGACCTTTGACGGAGCAATGTGGCCCCCTTGGCCTTCTTGGTTTTTTTTTTTTTTTTTTGTTTTGTTTTGTTTGTTTGTCTTGTTTTTTTAATTCGTCAATCTTTGAAACAACTGTACAAGACCTTTGACGGAGCAATGTGGCCCCCTTGGGCCTCTTGGTTTTTTTTTGTTTTTTTTTTTTATTTTCATTTGTTTTGCTTGTTTGTTTGTTTGCTTGTTTTTTTCTTTTTTGATTCGACAATCTTTGAAACAACTGTACAAGACTTTTGACTGAGCAATATGGCTCCCTTGGGCCTCTTGTTTTTTTTTTTTTTCATTTCTTTTGTTTGTTTGTTTGTCTTTTTCTTATTAAATTCCTTAGTATTTGAAACAACTGTACAAGACCTTTGACGGAGCAATGTGGCCCCCTTGGGCATTTTTTTTTCTCGTTTGTTTGTCTGTTTCTTTTTGAATTCGTCAATCTTTGAAATAACTGTACAAGATCTTTGACGGTTTGTTTATCCAATGACATAGGCTAGTCCTTCGAAAGGGGGAGGTTGATAAGTTTTTGCCCCCCCCCCCTCCGACTTACATGTTACATACGTGTACATACCTGTTTTCACCTACCCTGTCTAGATCCGCCCTTGCAAAATAAGCAAACACATTTTATTGATTCATAATTTTATTCTCTACATACATGGTCAATGAAAGTCAAATAAAAAAAATACATTTTATGAAATTCTGTGTTGTTTACTCCTGAATACAAACCTGTAAATAGAATCGATCGATAAAGATTTATCATTCGGAACATGCTCGACATGTTGAGTCATATCATAGTCGCAAGATTTCATCCTTCTAAAGACTTTTGATGCAAAGCTTTGTCAGTTCTGCAATAGCTCAGCGGTAGAGCGTCAGACTTCGAATCGGAGGGTCCGGGGTTCGATACCGGCCTCGGCCATTTTTTCCCCTCAATTTTTTTTCATTCGTAAGCAAACATAAAGTACAGTGCTTCAACATTGTTTTCATTTCAAAATTTATACGAGTATGTATTAGTTCAAAATGTTTTCTAACAGAATCAAGAAATATCGAATACATGTACCAGTTTGAAAACACTTGCTATATTGTCATGATTCATTGGAAAATCCCTCACATAATTAATATGCATGACCCAGGATGTGTTACAAATTTCATTGGTCAATTCAACCATGTGACCTGACATTACATGTACAAGATACGATGGGGCCTACCTTGGTGAAGGTACCTGGTTCGAGTCCAGCTGCGGCCAGTCATTTTCGCATTTTTTCAATTTTCATTTCTGTTCTTAACAAGATGAAAATGAGAGGAATCCGTCTGCTATGTCCACAGGAACCTCCATCCTTCCATTTATTAAGGATTCCGATTTCCGTCGGAATCCTTTCTGTTATTGTATTGTCTTTTCTTTATTCTTATTATTCTTATTATTATTATTATTAAGGATTCCGACTTCCGTCGGAATCCTTTCTGTTATTGTATTGTCTTTTCTTTATTCTTATTATTCTTATTATTATTATTATTCTTACCCACAAACCGTTCCGGTCACTTTAAAAAAAAGGACAGCATCATATGAAAAAACGGAAAGTACCATGTGAAAGAGCATATTAAGATCTAAATTTAAATTTTTTTTCTTGTCGAAAAGTTCACATATGCCCCTGCTAGAGGTCATCAAAGGTAAAATCTTTAAAACCTTATAACTCCTAAACTAACCGTGCGATTTTAACGAAATTTGTTTTATATTGTTCTTTGGGAAATTTGCAAACTTTTATACGCTTACATGCTCGATAAAATATTACGGTTTTCGCGCTATTTTGAGTTGAAAATGGAACTTTAAATTGGCACAGTGCCAATTTCTACAGTTTTTGAGATTTTGAGTTGAAACTTGGATGGTAGGTTACTTATAGGTAGTCATTGATGATGACCTAGTTTCAAGGTCAAATTATGATTCTCAAGGTCACAACAAACTTTTGCCTATAGAACAAAGACTATTTGACCTTGACAGTTCAAACTTCATAAATACAATCATTGATCCAAGCCCTTTCACCTTGACCTTGACCCAAGGTCAAATTCTCATTCTCAAGGTCACAACAAAATTTTTCCTATAGAACAAAGACCATTTGACATTGAGAGTTCAAACTTGACGCAAATATTCCTTGCATCAAGTCCTTTCACCTTGACCTTGACCCAAGGTCATTTGTTCGATTTCAAGGTCACAACAGACTTTTGTTGATAAAATATTGAGCTTTGAATAGATGAAAAGAAATCTTGATGAGAATAAACTAAAATGCTTATCTTTCATCCATGACCTTGGTTCAAGGTCAAATAAACTTTTTCAAGGTCATAACAAACATTTACTCTTGTAGGATTGATAGGATTTTGTTCTTAAATATTTATTCTTCACACAAGTAGTACTTCTTATTTGAACTTTACATAGTAAGATAGATAACTCTTTTATTCTTGTTCTCTGTTTCCTTTTTTATCTTAGTAGCATTACTTGTCTGTACTTTCATGCTGTTGTCATTCTCTATTTATAGAAATTTTCTCATTGCTAATTCATTGTGCAATTCTTTTTGGGATAGTAATTTAAAAGGATTCAAAATGGATAGAATAGATCTAGGAGTTTAAAGCCTTCCTAAACTTGAAAGGTATTTATCGTCTTTTTCTTCTTTTTTGTCGATAAATAGATAAGAGTCCCAAGTTAGACATAAGCTCTTTTGACTCATTTGCTGAAGTGAATAAGGTACTAAAGCAACTATTCTTTTTTCATCTTCTTTATTCGGATTTAACACTTCAGTTCCGAGGAAGGTCTAATAAAGGAGGAATCCGTCTGTTGCTTGCAACAGTAGCCATCTAGTTATTATTATTATTATTATTCTTACCCCCAAGCCAATCCAGTGACGTTACAACAAAGTACCGCATCATATGATAAAATGGAAAGTATCATGTGAAAGAGCAAATAAAGATCTTAATTTAATATTTTTTTCTTGTCGAAAAGTTCACATATGCCCCCGCTAGAGGTCATCAGCGGTCAAATCTTTAAACTCTTATAACTCCTTTACTAACCGTACGATTTGAACAAAATTTGTTTTATATTGTTCTTTGAGAAATTTGCAAACTTTTATACGCTTACATGCTCCATAAAATATTTACAGTTTTCAAGCTATTTCAAGTTGAAAATGGAACCTTAAATTGGCAAGGTGCCAATTTCTACAATTTTTGAGACTTTGAGTTGAAACTTGGATGTTAGGTCACTTATAGGTAGTCATTTAATGTTGACCTTCTTTTCAAGGTCAAATTTTTATTCTCAAGGTCACATGAAACTTTTGCTTATAGAACAAAGACTATTTGACCTTCAGAGTTCAAACTTCATACATATAATTGTTAAGCCAAGCTCTTTCACCTTGACCTTGATCCAAGGTCAAATTCTCATTCTCAAGGTCACAACAACATTTTTGCCTATAAAACAAAGACTGTTTGACCTTGAGAGTGCAAACTGGGTACAAATATTCCTTGCAGTAAGTCCTGTCACATTGACCTTGACCAAAGGTCATTCGTTCGATTTCAAGGTCATAACAGTCTTTTGTTGATAAAATATTGAGCTTTATTCAATTTCATATATATTTTGAAGAAAATGATATTCTATACTCATCTTTTTTCCTTGACCTTGGTTCAAGGTGAAAATTTCATTCTCAATGTCATAACAACATTTACTTGTTAAATACACAGTGTTTGTCCTACACTACTTATACTTCACAAACGAGGTCCTTCTTATATGAACTTTACATGATCTAAGAAAGATAAATCTTTTATTTCTATTTCTCTTCGTACCATGACTTGTCTGTACTTTCATGCTGTTGTCATTTTCTAATTAAATGTTTTAAAAATGTCTTAAAATTGAATAGCATCATTTAAATTAACTGGTAAATTTGCAGCATGGACCAGACAGACAGACTGACAGTGTAAGATAGACAGTGTTAGATAGACTGACAACGATAGAAGAACGAACAGACATACGAACAGATAGAGAGAGTACTAGACAGAAACGCAGACGATCGGCGAAAAAAAAAAAACGTCCAGACTGGGGATCGAACCCGGTACCCTTGGGCCAGCAGTCCAACGCCCTATCCACATAGCCATTGGAGTTCCTGAATGTTAGTGGTTTTTATTTTTGATATACAGACGGAGAAATACAAATGGCTGATTCAGCATTACAAGAATTATCGATCGTTCATGCAACAAGTCAGTCCTATTCATAGCTTTTTATTCAGAAGAAAAACACATTTCATATTGCGCATATTTATTTCACTGTCATTGACTTCAACGTGTATATATGGCCACCTTAGGCCTCTTTTTTTTCATTCGTCAATCTTTGAAACAACTGTACAAGACCTTTGACGGAGCAATGTGGCCCCCTTGGGCTTCTTGGTTTTTTTTTTTTTTGTTTTGTTTGTTTGTCTTGTTTTTTTTAATTCGTCAATCTTTGAAACAACTGTACAAGACCTTTGACGGAGCAATGTGGCCCCCTTGGGCCTCTTGTTTGTTTTGTTTTGTTTTTTTTTATTTTCATTTGTTTTGCTTGTTTGTTTGTTTGCTTGTTTTTTTCTTTTTTGATTCGACAATCTTTGAAACAACTGTACAAGACTTTTGACTGAGCAATATGGCTCCCTTGGGCCTCTTGTTTTTTTTTTTTTTTTTCATTTGTTTTGTTTGTTTGTTTGTCTTTTTCTTATTAAATTCCTTAATATTTGAAACAACTGTACAAGACCTTTGACGGAGCAATGTGGCCCCCTTGGGCATTTTTTTTTCTCGTTTGTTTGTCTGTTTCTTTTTGAATTCGTCAATCTTTGAAATAACTGTACAAGATCTTTGACGGTTTGTTTATCCAATGACATAGGCTAGTCCTTCGAAAGGGGGAGGTTGATAAGTTTTTGCCCCCCCCCCCCTCCGACTTACATGTTACATACGTGTACATACCTGTTTTCACCTACCCTGTCTAGATCCGCCCTTGCAAAATAAGCAAACACATTTTATTGATTCATAATTTTATTCTCTACATACATGGTCAATGAAAGTCAAATAAAAAAAATACATTTTATGAAATTCTGTGTTGTTTACTCCTGAATACAAACCTGTAAATAGAATCGATCGATAAAGATTTATCATTCGGAACATGCTCGACATGTTGAGTCATATCATAGTCGCAAGATTTCATCCTTCTAAAGACTTTTGATGCAAAGCTTTGTCAGTTCTGCAATAGCTCAGCGGTAGAGCGTCAGACTTCGAATCGGAGGGTCCGGGGTTCGATACCGGCCTCGGCCATTTTTTCCCCTCAATTTTTTTTCATTCGTAAGCAAACATAAAGTACAGTGCTTCAACATTGTTTTCATTTCAAAATTTATACGAGTATGTATTAGTTCAAAATGTTTTCTAACAGAATCAAGAAATATCGAATACATGTACCAGTTTGAAAACACTTGCTATATTGTCATGATTCATTGGAAAATCCCTCACATAATTAATATGCATGACCCAGGATGTGTTACAAATTTCATTGGTCAATTCAACCATGTGACCTGACATTACATGTACAAGATACGATGGGGCCTACCTTGGTGAAGGTACCTGGTTCGAGTCCAGCTGCGGCCAGTCATTTTCGCATTTTTTCAATTTTCATTTCTGTTCTTAACAAGATGAAAATGAGAGGAATCCGTCTGCTATGTCCACAGGAACCTCCATCCTTCCATTTATTAAGGATTCCGATTTCCGTCGGAATCCTTTCTGTTATTGTATTGTCTTTTCTTTATTCTTATTATTCTTATTATTATTATTATTATTATTATTATTATTCTTACCCCCAAGCCAATCCAGTGACGTTACAACAAAGTACCGCATCATATGATAAAATGGAAAGTATCATGTGAAAGAGCAAATAAAGATCTTAATTTAATATTTTTTTCTTGTCGAAAAGTTCACATATGCCCCCGCTAGAGGTCATCAGCGGTCAAATCTTTAAACTCTTATAACTCCTTTACTAACCGTACGATTTGAACAAAATTTGTTTTATATTGTTCTTTGAGAAATTTGCAAACTTTTATACGCTTACATGCTCCATAAAATATTTACAGTTTTCAAGCTATTTCAAGTTGAAAATGGAACCTTAAATTGGCAAGGTGCCAATTTCTACAATTTTTGAGACTTTGAGTTGAAACTTGGATGTTAGGTCACTTATAGGTAGTCATTTAATGTTGACCTTCTTTTCAAGGTCAAATTTTTATTCTCAAGGTCACATGAAACTTTTGCTTATAGAACAAAGACTATTTGACCTTCAGAGTTCAAACTTCATAC
Organism: Pinctada imbricata; assembly: GCA_033119305.1. Lineage (NCBI taxonomy): Eukaryota > Metazoa > Mollusca > Bivalvia > Pterioida > Pteriidae > Pinctada > Pinctada imbricata. The sequence continues at coordinate 65,235,732 of VSWD01000006.1, forward strand.
ATATAATTGTTAAGCCAAGCTCTTTCACCTTGACCTTGATCCAAGGTCAAATTCTCATTCTCAAGGTCACAACAACATTTTTGCCTATAAAACAAAGACTGTTTGACCTTGAGAGTGCAAACTGGGTACAAATATTCCTTGCAGTAAGTCCTGTCACATTGACCTTGACCAAAGGTCATTCGTTCGATTTCAAGGTCATAACAGTCTTTTGTTGATAAAATATTGAGCTTTATTCAATTTCATATATATTTTGAAGAAAATGATATTCTATACTCATCTTTTTTCCTTGACCTTGGTTCAAGGTGAAAATTTCATTCTCAATGTCATAACAACATTTACTTGTTAAATACACAGTGTTTGTCCTACACTACTTATACTTCACAAACGAGGTCCTTCTTATATGAACTTTACATGATCTAAGAAAGATAAATCTTTTATTTCTATTTCTCTTCGTACCATGACTTGTCTGTACTTTCATGCTGTTGTCATTTTCTAATTAAATGTTTTAAAAATGTCTTAAAATTGAATAGCATCATTTAAATTAACTGGTAAATTTGCAGCATGGACCAGACAGACAGACTGACAGTGTAAGATAGACAGTGTTAGATAGACTGACAACGATAGAAGAACGAACAGACATACGAACAGATAGAGAGAGTACTAGACAGAAACGCAGACGATCGGCGAAAAAAAAAAACGTCCAGACTGGGGATCGAACCCGGTACCCTTGGGCCAGCAGTCCAACGCCCTATCCACATAGCCATTGGAGTTCCTGAATGTTAGTGGTTTTTATTTTTGATATACAGACGGAGAAATACAAATGGCTGATTCAGCATTACAAGAATTATCGATCGTTCATGCAACAAGTCAGTCCTATTCATAGCTTTTTATTCAGAAGAAAAACACATTTCATATTGCGCATATTTATTTCACTGTCATTGACTTCAACGTGTATATATGGCCACCTTAGGCCTCTTTTTTTTCATTCGTCAATCTTTGAAACAACTGTACAAGACCTTTGACGGAGCAATGTGGCCCCCTTGGGCTTCTTGGTTTTTTTTTTTTTTTTTTTTGTTTTGTTTGTTTGTCTTGTTTTTTTTAATTCGTCAATCTTTGAAACAACTGTACAAGACCTTTGACGGAGCAATGTGGCCCCCTTGGGCCTCTTGTTTGTTTTGTTTTTTTTTTTTTTTATTTTCATTTGTTTTGCTTGTTTGTTTGTTTGCTTGTTTTTTTCTTTTTTGATTCGACAATCTTTGAAACAACTGTACAAGACTTTTGACTGAGCAATATGGCTCCCTTGGGCCTCTTGTTTTTTTTTTTTTTTTTTCATTTGTTTTGTTTGTTTGTTTGTCTTTTTCTTATTAAATTCCTTAATATTTGAAACAACTGTACAAGACCTTTGACGGAGCAATGTGGCCCCCTTGGGCATTTTTTTTTCTCGTTTGTTTGTCTGTTTCTTTTTGAATTCGTCAATCTTTGAAATAACTGTACAAGATCTTTGACGGTTTGTTTATCCAATGACATAGGCTAGTCCTTCGAAAGGGGGAGGTTGATAAGTTTTTGCCCCCCCCCCCCCTCCGACTTACATGTTACATACGTGTACATACCTGTTTTCACCTACCCTGTCTAGATCCGCCCTTGCAAAATAAGCAAACACATTTATTGATTCATAATTTTATTCTCTACATACATGGTCAATGAAAGTCAAATAAAAAAAATACATTTTATGAAATTCTGTGTTGTTTACTCCTGAATACAAACCTGTAAATAGAATCGATCGATAAAGATTTATCATTCGGAACATGCTCGACATGTTGAGTCATATCATAGTCGCAAGATTTCATCCTTCTAAAGACTTTTGATGCAAAGCTTTGTCAGTTCTGCAATAGCTCAGCGGTAGAGCGTCAGACTTCGAATCGGAGGGTCCGGGGTTCGATACCGGCCTCGGCCATTTTTTCCCCTCAATTTTTTTTTCATTCGTAAGCAAACATAAAGTACAGTGCTTCAACATTGTTTTCATTTCAAAATTTATACGAGTATGTATTAGTTCAAAATGTTTTCTAACAGAATCAAGAAATATCGAATACATGTACCAGTTTGAAAACACTTGCTATATTGTCATGATTCATTGGAAAATCCCTCACATAATTAATATGCATGACCCAGGATGTGTTACAAATTTCATTGGTCAATTCAACCATGTGACCTGACATTACATGTACAAGATACGATGGGGCCTACCTTGGTGAAGGTACCTGGTTCGAGTCCAGCTGCGGCCAGTCATTTTCGCATTTTTTCAATTTTCATTTCTGTTCTTAACAAGATGAAAATGAGAGGAATCCGTCTGCTATGTCCACAGGAACCTCCATCCTTCCATTTATTAAGGATTCCGATTTCCGTCGGAATCCTTTCTGTTATTGTATTGTCTTTTCTTTATTCTTATTATTCTTATTATTATTATTATTATTATTATTATTCTTACCCCCAAGCCAATCCAGTGACGTTACAACAAAGTACCGCATCATATGATAAAATGGAAAGTATCATGTGAAAGAGCAAATAAAGATCTTAATTTAATATTTTTTTCTTGTCGAAAAGTTCACATATGCCCCCGCTAGAGGTCATCAGCGGTCAAATCTTTAAACTCTTATAACTCCTTTACTAACCGTACGATTTGAACAAAATTTGTTTTATATTGTTCTTTGAGAAATTTGCAAACTTTTATACGCTTACATGCTCCATAAAATATTTACAGTTTTCAAGCTATTTCAAGTTGAAAATGGAACCTTAAATTGGCAAGGTGCCAATTTCTACAATTTTTGAGACTTTGAGTTGAAACTTGGATGTTAGGTCACTTATAGGTAGTCATTTAATGTTGACCTCTTTTCAAGGTCAAATTTTTATTCTCAAGGTCACATGAAACTTTTGCTTATAGAACAAAGACTATTTGACCTTCAGAGTTCAAACTTCATACATATAATTGTTAAGCCAAGCTCTTTCACCTTGACCTTGATCCAAGGTCAAATTCTCATTCTCAAGGTCACAACAACATTTTTGCCTATAAAACAAAGACTGTTTGACCTTGAGAGTGCAAACTGGGTACAAATATTCCTTGCAGTAAGTCCTGTCACATTGACCTTGACCAAAGGTCATTCGTTCGATTTCAAGGTCATAACAGTCTTTTGTTGATAAAATATTGAGCTTTATTCAATTTCATATATATTTTGAAGAAAATGATATTCTATACTCATCTTTTTTCCTTGACCTTGGTTCAAGGTGAAAATTTCATTCTCAATGTCATAACAACATTTACTTGTTAAATACACAGTGTTTGTCCTACACTACTTATACTTCACAAACGAGGTCCTTCTTATATGAACTTTACATGATCTAAGAAAGATAAATCTTTTATTTCTATTTCTCTTCGTACCATGACTTGTCTGTACTTTCATGCTGTTGTCATTTTCTAATTAAATGTTTTAAAAATGTCTTAAAATTGAATAGCATCATTTAAATTAACTGGTAAATTTGCAGCATGGACCAGACAGACAGACTGACAGTGTAAGATAGACAGTGTTAGATAGACTGACAACGATAGAAGAACGAACAGACATACGAACAGATAGAGAGAGTACTAGACAGAAACGCAGACGATCGGCGAAAAAAAAAAAGTCCAGACTGGGGATCGAACCCGGTACCCTTGGGCCAGCAGTCCAACGCCCTATCCACATAGCCATTGGAGTTCCTGAATGTTAGTGGTTTTTATTTTTGATATACAGACGGAGAAATACAAATGGCTGATTCAGCATTACAAGAATTATCGATCGTTCATGCAACAAGTCAGTCCTATTCATAGCTTTTTATTCAGAAGAAAAACACATTTCATATTGCGCATATTTATTTCAATGTCATTGACTTCAACGTGTATATATGGCCACCTTAGGCCTCTTTTTTTTCATTCGTCAATCTTTGAAACAACTGTACAAGACCTTTGACGGAGCAATGTGGCCCCCTTGGGCTTCTTGGTTTTTTTTTTTTTTTTTTTTTTTTTTGTTTGTATGTCTTGTTTTTTTTTAATTCGTCAATCTTTGAAACAACTGTACAAGACCTTTGACGGAGCAATGTGGCCCCCTTGGGCCTCTTGTTTGTTTTGTTTTGTTTTTTTTTTATTTTCATTTGTTTTGCTTGTTTGTTTGTTTGCTTGTTTTTTTCTTTTTTGATTCGACAATCTTTGAAACAACTGTACAAGACTTTTGACTGAGCAATATGGCTCCCTTGGGCCTCTTGTTTTTTTTTTTTTTTTCATTTGTTTTGTTTGTTTGTTTGTCTTTTTCTTATTAAATTCCTTAATATTTGAAACAACTGTACAAGACCTTTGACGGAGCAATGTGGCCCCCTTGGGCATTTTTTTTTCTCGTTTGTTTGTCTGTTTCTTTTTGAATTCGTCAATCTTTGAAATAACTGTACAAGATCTTTGACGGTTTGTTTATCCAATGACATAGGCTAGTCCTTCGAAAGGGGGAGGTTGATAAGTTTTTGCCCCCCCCCCCCTCCGACTTACATGTTACATACGTGTACATACCTGTTTTCACCTACCCTGTCTAGATCCGCCCTTGCAAAATAAGCAAACACAATTTATTGATTCATAATTTTATTCTCTACATACATGGTCAATGAAAGTCAAATAAAAAAAATACATTTTATGAAATTCTGTGTTGTTTACTCCTGAATACAAACCTGTAAATAGAATCGATCGATAAAGATTTATCATTCGGAACATGCTCGACATGTTGAGTCATATCATAGTCGCAAGATTTCATCCTTCTAAAGACTTTTGATGCAAATCTTTGTCAGTTCTGCAATAGCTCAGCGGTAGAGCGTCAGACTTCGAATCGGAGGGTCCGGGGTTCGATACCGGCCTCGGCCATTTTTTTCCCCTCAATTTTTTTTTCATTCGTAAGCAAACATAAAGTACAGTGCTTCAACATTGTTTTCATTTCAAAATTTATACGAGTATGTATTAGTTCAAAATGTTCTCTAACAGAATCAAGAAATATCGAATACATGTACCAGTTTGAAAACACTTGCTATATTGTCATGATTCATTGGAAAATCCCTCACATAATTAATATGCATGACCCAGGATGTGTTACAAATTTCATTGGTCAATTCAACCATGTGACCTGACATTACATGTACAAGATACGATGGGGCCTACCTTGGTGAAGGTACCTGGTTCGAGTCCAGCTGCGGCCAGTCATTTTCGAATTTTTTCAATTTTTATTTCTGTTCTTAACAAGATGAAAATGAGAGGAATCCGTCTGCTATGTCCACAGGAACCTCCATCCTTCCATTTATTAAGGATTCCGATTTCCGTCGGAATCCTTTCTGTTATTGTATTGTCTTTTCTTTATTCTTATTATTCTATATTATTATTAAGGATTCCGACTTCCGTCGGAATCCTTTCTGTTATTGTATTGTCTTTTCTTTATTCTTATTATTCTTATTATTATTATTATTCTTACCCCCAAGCCATTCCAGAGACTTTACAACAAAGTACCGCATCATATGATAAAATGGAAAGTATCATGTGAAAGAGCAATATAAGATCTTAATTTAAATTTTTTTTCTTGTCGAAAAGTTCACATATGCCCCGCTAGAGGTCATCAAAGGTAAAATCTTTAAAACCTTATAACTCCTAAACTAACCGTGCGATTTTAACGAAATTTGTTTTATATTGTTCTTTGGGAAATTTGCAAACTTTTATACGCTTACATGCTCGATAAAATATTTACGGTTTTCGCGCTATTTTGAGTTGAAAATGGAACTTTAAATTGGCACAGTGCCAATTTCTACAGTTTTTGAGATTTTGAGTTGAAACTTGGATGGTAGGTTACTTATAGGTAGTCATTGATGATGACCTAGTTTCAAGGTCAAATTATGATTCTCAAGGTCACAACAAACTTTTGCCTATAGAACAAAGACTATTTGACCTTGACAGTTCAAACTTCATAAATACAATCATTGATCCAAGCCCTTTCACCTTGACCTTGACCCAAGGTCAAATTCTCATTCTCAAGGTCACAACAAAATTTTTCCTATAGAACAAAGACCATTTGACCTTGAGAGTTCAAACTTGACGCAAATATTCCTTGCATCAAGTCCTTTCACCTTGACCTTGACCCAAGGTCATTTGTTCGATTTCAAGGTCACAACAGACTTTTGTTGATAAAATATTGAGCTTTGAATAGATAAAAGAATCTTGATGAGAATAAACTAAAATGCTTATCTTTCATCCATGACCTTGGTTCAAGGTCAAATAAACTTTTTCAAGGTCATAACAAACATTTACTCTTGTAGGATTGATAGGATTTTGTTCTTAAATATTTATTCTTCACACAAGTAGTACTTCTTATTTGAACTTTACATAGTAAGATAGATAACTCTTTTATTCTTGTTCTCTGTTTCCTTTTTTATCTTAGTAGCATTACTTGTCTGTACTTTCATGCTGTTGTCATTCTCTATTTATAGAAATTTTCTCATTGCTAATTCATTGTGCAATTCTTTTTGGGATAGTAATTTAAAAGGATTCAAAATGGATAGAATAGATCTAGGAGTTTAAAGCCTTCCTAAACTTGAAAGGTATTTATCGTCTTTTTCTTCTTTTTTGTCGATAAATAGATAAGAGTCCCAAGTTAGACATAAGCTCTTTGACTCATTTGCTGAAGTGAATAAGGTACTAAAGCAACTATTCTTTTTTCATCTTCTTTATTCGGATTTTAACACTTCAGTTCCGAGGAAGGTCTAATAAAGGAGGAATCCGTCTGTTGCTTGCAACAGTAGCCATCTAGTTATTATTATTATTATTATTATTATTATTCTTACCCCCAAGCCAATCCAGTGACGTTACAACAAAGTACCGCATCATATGATAAAATGGAAAGTATCATGTGAAAGAGCAAATAAAGATCTTAATTTAATATTTTTTTCTTGTCGAAAAGTTCACATATGCCCCCGCTAGAGGTCATCAGCGGTCAAATCTTTAAACTCTTATAACTCCTTTACTAACCGTACGATTTGAACAAAATTTGTTTTATATTGTTCTTTGAGAAATTTGCAAACTTTTATACGCTTACATGCTCCATAAAATATTTACAGTTTTCAAGCTATTTCAAGTTGAAAATGGAACCTTAAATTGGCAAGGTGCCAATTTCTACAATTTTTGAGACTTTGAGTTGAAACTTGGATGTTAGGTCACTTATAGGTAGTCATTTAATGTTGACCTTCTTTTCAAGGTCAAATTTTTATTCTCAAGGTCACATGAAACTTTTGCTTATAGAACAAAGACTATTTGACCTTCAGAGTTCAAACTTCATACATATAATTGTTAAGCCAAGCTCTTTCACCTTGACCTTGATCCAAGGTCAAATTCTCATTCTCAAGGTCACAACAACATTTTTGCCTATAAAACAAAGACTGTTTGACCTTGAGAATGCAAACTGGGTACAAATATTCCTTGCAGTAAGTCCTGTCACATTGACCTTGACCAAAGGTCATTCGTTCGATTTCAAGGTCATAACAGTCTTTTGTTGATAAAATATTGAGCTTTATTCAATTTCATATATATTTTGAAGAAAATGATATTCTATACTCATCTTTTTTCCTTGACCTTGGTTCAAGGTGAAAATTTCATTCTCAATGTCATAACAACATTTACTTGTTAAATACACAGTGTTTGTCCTACACTACTTATACTTCACAAACGAGGTCCTTCTTATATGAACTTTACATGATCTAAGAAAGATAAATCTTTTATTTCTATTTCTCTTCGTACCATGACTTGTCTGTACTTTCATGCTGTTGTCATTTTCTAATTAAATGTTTTAAAAATGTCTTAAAATTGAATAGCATCATTTAAATTAACTGGTAAATTTGCAGCATGGACCAGACAGACAGACTGACAGTGTAAGATAGACAGTGTTAGATAGACTGACAACGATAGAAGAACGAACAGACATACGAACAGATAGAGAGAGTACTAGACAGAAACGCAGACGAGCGGCGATAAAAAAAAACGTCCAGACTGGGGATCGAACCCGGTACCCTGGGCCAGCAGTCCAAACGCCTATCCACATAGCCATGGAGTTCCTGAATGTAGTGGTTTTTATTTTTGATATACAGACGGAGAAATACAATGGCTGATTCAGCATTACAAGAATTATCGATCGTTCATGCACAAAGTCAGTCCTCTTCATAGCTTTTCTTCAGAAAGAAACAACATTTCATATTGCGCATATTTATTTCACCTGTCATTGACCTTCAACGGTATATATGGCCACCTTAGGCCTCTTTTTTTTCATCGTCAATCTTTGAAACAACTGTACAACGACTGACGGAGCAATGTGGCCCCCTTGGCCTTCTTGGTTTTTTTTTTTTTTTTTTTGTTTGTTTGTTTGTCTTGTTTTTTAATTCGTCAATCTTTGAAACAACTGTACAAGACCTTTGACGGAGCAATGTGGCCCCCTTGGGCCTCTGTTTTTTTTTTTTTTTTTTTTTTTTATTTGTTTTGCTTGTTTGTTTGTTTGCTTGTTTTTTTCTTTTTTGATTCGACAATCTTTG
>VSWD01000007.1:0-21136 GCA_033119305.1 Pinctada imbricata
TGCCCCGGAATCAAAGATTCGGGGGCATATAGTTTTTGGCCTGTCCGTCTGTTTGTCTGTTTGTCCGAAAAAACTTTAACATTGGGCATAACTTTTGAATGGTAAATGATAGGGCTTTCATATTTCACATGTGTGTTCCTTGTGACAAGACCTTTCCATTGATACCAAAAGTTTTGACCTTGTGACCTTGACCTTGACCTTTGACCTACTGTTCAAAAACTTTAACATTGGGCATAACTTTTGAATGGTAAGTGAGAGGGCTTTTATATTTGACATGTGTGTTCCTTGTTACAAGACCTTTTCATTGATACCAAGGTTTTGACCTCGTGATCTTGACTTTTGACCTTATTTTCAAACACTTTAACATTGGGCATAACTTTTGAATGGTAAGTGATAGGACTTTCATATTTCACATGTGTGTTCCTTGTGAGACCTTTCCATTGCACAAACACAGGCTTTATTTTAATATCTAAAAACCTATGTGGGGAGAAATATTTTGAATATTTGTACACATCAAGAAGTATATGTAACGGGTTATTAATTCTCTTGTCGCATAATTGAGAAATTTTGTCTGATGTGAGGGGTTTATATGCACATGTATTTGTTCAGCTAAGAGCAAAGTGTAGGCACATGGAACGCAATATCAACACATATTCATAATATTTATACACCTTTATCTCACTGTAGAGACAAAACCGCCTTTCGATTTTCAAAAACACCAGATTTGTCGTTACAGAGTTTTGGGACTTATTTGAAATATACCAAAATGATTAGAATTATGTTAAGATCTATTTGGGGTAAAGAAAGGATGTTCTTTTACATATAATAACTTCGACTCCAACTCTATACATTCCCGAAGAAAATTTCAAAACAACTTATTTTGCACCAGACACGAGTTTCGGATACTAAACCCCAATCAGTGATCCAAAATCTTCAAAAGAACAGACAATTTGATAATTTGATATGCTTTACTTATACGTCTAGGTACCTGAATGATATTTGCACTATCGACAATCCTGTTTTTTTATACATATAAGAATGAAATTTATTCATAGGAATTGACGCCCAACAAGGAAAACGTTAAAAGTACAGAAACACAATTATTTTCACCTAAATATCACTATTACAAAAGAAGAAATTCATAAAAGTATTTATGACAAAAGAGATGATTTTAGACATAGTTGATTTAAACTGGCTTTGACGGTGACGTTCCTAGACTTCCGACATACGGCATTTACATATCACAGCTCATTCGGTACGCTAGAGCGTGAACTAATGTTTTCATGGTAGAAATTTACATATAACCAAAAGAAGGGAGGAGATCTCAAGAAACGTTTAGGCCAAGGTTTCCATTTTCATAAACTAGTGTAGACTTTTTGGAAATTTTACAAAACTTACAGTCAACTTCTTTTAAAGTTCGGACCAATACAAAATACAGAATATATATATTACTTTGGGTATAACACAGCCTGCATTTTATGGTGACGTCATAAACAAAATTAGAGGGATCAAAGGCAGACAGCATTACCATCGAACATGCGTCAGAATCATCAAATGCCTTTTATACCGTAGATATGATCTTAATGTCACCAGACGGATACTCGGCATGGTACTGGACCAATATACAGCCTTGTACCAGCGCATCATTAACACTTGCACTCTGACCGACTTTGACGACGGGACCCCATGACGGGGCCTGTTCAAACCTCTTTAGAGAAGACAGGGCCCCGACCACCTGTCCTCTCTGAATGTCGGTCGGACTCCTTGGGTGATAACATGCATGAGCTCGCTACAACTTGGAGAGCACCGACTGTATTTCGTACGCCCCTACCCTATATATATATATATATATATATATATATATATATATATATATATATATATATATATATATATATATATAAAAGCACAAAAAAAGGTACAAGCGACCACGACACTAAACGTGTTTAAACCCAGCGGAAGGGACAGTACATCCCTTGAGCCCTCTGGATACACGAATATGTACTTGTATCCAGACGGAACAAGGGACAGTACGTCCCTCATTCCGTTCGGACACAAGTACATAAAAAAAAAACATACACACACTCTCATGCTAGTCAGAACCTGTACTATACTGAAGCTCGAAAGGCTATAACTAGTAGCCAGGTAGGTAATATTCTCAATTCATGAACCAAAGCAGACCCCGCGAGGGGCGAGACCAGGTGCCTAGGTAGAGTCAGCGTCTCCTGTTTGCATGCAACACCCGCTGCCAAAAAGTCTGGACGGACTGATCGATAGAAACACGTCCAAGTCTTCTATAGGTTCAAAATTTAAAAAAGCTGAAAAGATGCTCCCTGATTGATTAAGTAACATATTATAAAGTGAGTAAAATCAAACAAAATACCGCCTCCCCCCACTCTATATAAACGTAAGGGACTCGATTGACTAAGTAAAATGAAACGAAAAATCACCCAATTAAGAACACGTCCGTCCTGAAGAGAGATACTCACTAAACTGACAACGCGCGGGTCAGTGTGAATAGAAAGTCATATCACGAGAGGCCCACATAAAGGAGGTTAAAAATACAAACTGTAAAAATGAAAAATTATAAGGTGTAAAGAACGAATCTAGCTACCGTCGTCGGTTTCGGAGATTGACCTCCGTATCCAATACTTCAGACTTCTGTCAATTTTTAGAGTCTTTACTTGCTATTTTTATGAGATAGGTTCTGCTTGATCTTCCCTCACGGGTACTATTTCTTAACACGCCCTATTTATTCTGATTGGATACGGAGGTCAATCTCCGAAACCGACGACGGTAGCTAGATTCGTTCTTTACACCTTATAATTTTTCATCTTTACAGTTTGTATTTTTAACCTCCTTTATGTGGGCCTCTCGTGATATGACTTTCTATTCACACTGACCCGCGCGTTGTCAGTTTAGTGAGTATCTCTCTTCAGGACGGACGTGTTCTTAATTGGGTGATTTTTCGTTTCATTTTACTTAGTCAATCGAGTCCCTTACGTTTATATAGAGTGGGGGGAGGCGGTATTTTGTTTGATTTTACTCACTTTATAATATGTTACTTAATCAATCAGGGAGCATCTTTTCAGCTTTTTTAAATTTTGAACCTATAGAAGACTTGGACGTGTTTCTATCGATCAGTCCGTCCAGACTTTTTGGCAGCGGGTGTTGCATGCAAACAGGAGACGCTGACTCTACCTAGGCACCTGGTCTCGCCCCTCGCGGGGTCTGCTTTGGTTCATGAATTGAGAATATTACCTACCTGGCTACTAGTTATAGCCTTTCGAGCTTCAGTATAGTACAGGTTCTGACTAGCATGAGAGTGTGTGTATGTTTTTTTTTTTATGTACTTGTGTCCGAACGGAATGAGGGACGTACTGTCCCTTGTTCCGTCTGGATACAAGTACATATTCGTGTATCCAGAGGGCTCAAGGGATGTACTGTCCCTTCCGCTGGGTTTAAACACGTTTAGTGTCGTGGTCGCTTGTACCTTTTTTTGTGCTTTTATATCTTTTTTTTTCCAAGCGACGTGCATTCGCCCTTTGTTGGGCTGATCCGACATTGTCTGAATAGTGAACGTGGTTGATTTCACCTCTTTTGTGCTGTCTATATATATATATATATATATATATATATATATAAAGCACAGGAAAAAAATAAACAACAACGTTAAGTATTCAGAAAATGTCGGATCGGCCCAAAGGCTAATGCATGTCTCTCGCAGAAAAAAGATATAAAGAGCACAAAAATGGTGCGAGAGACTCACGAAATTAAATTAATTTACCTCAAATTTTCAGAGCACCTCGGCTCCTTCTTCAGGAGACACTCAGAACATACATTCAGAAAAAAAAATGAAAAAGGAAAAAAGAAAAAAAGAAAAAAAGGAAAAAGGAAAAAAGAAAAAGGAAATTTTTCTTTTTTCCTTTTTCCTTTTTTTTCTGAATGTATGTTCTGAGTGTCTCCTAAAGAAGGAGCCGAGGTGCTCTGAAAATTTGAGGTAAATTAATTTAATGTCGTTAGTCTCTCGCACCATTTTTGTGCTCTTTATATATATATATATATATCCAATTTATGACTGAAAAATCCAACGTAAAGAAGAATAAAATAGAAAAAATGTTAAAGCAGCACAGAAACGATGTATTATTTTTACATATTTTATTGTTACACGTGTTTCGGCCGTATCAAAGGCCTCTTCAGACAATAATGTACGAAACAAAGTATTGGTACATGCAATATATTGATGAAAAAGCATGATAAGTAAATAAGAATAAGTACTAAGCACTCCTTGGTCACGTATGCTTACTTCCAGGGAAAAGTAAATAAATAATATTATCAGTTCTACCTATAGGAAGTGCTGAATCAGATAAATTGGTCAAGTGAACATGTTTTAAGAAATGTGGGTGTAAATTATCAAGTTCTGTTTAACATAGGTTTAAATCTATCAATAAAACTCTGTTCTTTAATAGTAATCATAGAATAATCATCTGTTTGATAAATTGGCATAACTTTAAAATTCCCTTTACTACATTCAAACATATGTTTTGATACAAAAAGAATCCTATTTTGAGGGAGTTTAATGTTACTTTTATGAAGAGAAATACGTTGATTTAACTGTTTGGTGGAACCTATGTATTCTTCCTTGCATTTATCACACTGTAAAACATAAACAACATTTTTTGATGTGCATGTCAAATTTCTCTTAATTTCAAAATAGGTACCTGCATTCTTAAACTTAAAATACTTTCCTTCAATTAAGATATCACATATCTTACACCTTTTGTTTTTACACTTAAAAACACCTTGAGTAATTACATTGTTTTCTTCTTCAAATTTGGCACTTGTGAGTAACTGTTTTAGATTTTTTGGTTGTCTTTTGCTTTTAATCAGTTTTGTCTCATTTAATATATTTTCTAGTTTTTCACTCATTTTTAATTGGTTTAGATTTTTGTATGCTTCATGAAAAATTTCAGGATTACATTTATTAAATGTTGTGACAAATGGCAATACGTCTACTGATGGTTTTTCTTTAGTTTTTCTTAATTCTGCTAAAGGAATCCTTTTAGCCAAATCAATTCCTTTATTTATAAGGGAAATAGGAAATGCGCGTTGTAAAAGTGCTTTTCGAAGTTCATCTAAACGTATTCTTTTAATTTCAGTATCACTGACAATCGTACAAATTCTTCTTGCCAAATTATACGGTATAGATTTAAGACAAGTTTTGGGGTGTTGACTTTTAAAGTGGAGGTACTGTTGTGTGTCCGTTGGTTTTCTATATATATCTGTTGATACTGTTTGATTATTTATTTTGATTAGAATGTCAAGAAAAGGAATTTCTTTTTCGCTACATTCCATCGTATATTTTATGTTGGGGTGGATATTTTGTAAAATTTGATATAAATCATTTATATCTCCCCAATTAGGGTCCCATAAAATGATGCAATCATCAATATATCTTTTCCAAGAATTTCGAAAAACATTAGCATCCATTTTTGAAAATTTAGTTTCTACAATTTGGTAAAGGGACCGTTCTAAATATCCAAGCGTGAGATTTGCATAAACTGGGGCCATTTTAGTCCCCATGGCTGTTCCAAGGATTTGTATAAAATGTTTATTATTAAATTGAAATGTGTTATTATTTAGAATTAGATCTACACTGTCTAATACAAATGACTTATTAAATCGATGATGTAACTCGTTTGGAAAATTATCAAGCCAAAATTCGATGGCTTCCTGTCTAAGGTAATGTGGAATATTACTATATAGACTTGTTACGTCAAATGTTGTTAGTATAGTACCTTTAGAGACTGAAGACGGAATATGGTTGAAGTAATCAATATCATCTCTAACATAACTTTCTACGTGTTTAAGAAATGGTTGAAGTAATATATCAACATGATTACTAAGTCTATGTGTAGGACAGGATGGACCTGCAATTATCGGTCTGAATTTTAAGTCTGTGGGATTGGGAATTTCTATATATTCAGACTTTTGTAATTTAATCGCTTCTTTAATATTTTCGGATTTGTGAATCTTAGGAAGTCCATAGAAATTGCTGGTTTTGTAATCAAAATTGATTAAGTATTCTATTTCTTTCTTGGTTAGAATTTCATCATATTTATTACAGAGTTTATTTATTTTTGAAATGATAATTTTGTCGTTATTTGAATCAAGTGTTCTATAATTTGTTTGGTCATTGATCATTTCATCAATTTTGTCTTTATAGTAGTCTTTGTTCATGATAACTACAGCACTTCCTTTATCTGCCTCTTTTATAATAATGTCTTTTAAGTTTTGAATTTCTTTAAGAGCTTTTTTCTGTTTTAGAGATAGATTTTTAGGTACATCTGAATTTTCAGTAAAATTTGAATTCCACAAGTTTTCAAAATATTTATCCACAATTTTGTCCCTTCCTTTTTCCGGATGGAAGTTTGATTTATTCCGAACAATTGATTCATCTTCAAAATTAGTTTCATGGAAAAATTCCTTGAGTCTAAATTTTCTTTCGAATTCTTTTAAATCTCTTTTTAATTCGGGGATATTAGAGTTTGGTGTTGGACAAAATTTCAAGCCTAATTTTAAAACATTGATTTGATCTTTTGACAGTTTAATAGATGACAAATTTATGACTTTAGGTTTAAGATCTGCAATATTTACGGAGGTAGTTTTAATCCCGTTTCCTCCTCTAAAAATACTGGTCACGAAACACATTATGATCGTTTCTATTTTCTCTTCTAAGAGGTCTATTACGAAATCTCTGTCCAATATAAAGAGTTCCGTTTCTATTGTCAAAATTTCTTTCTCTTCTCTGTCTTTCGTCACTATTGTATGTGCCAAAACGGTCAGCTCTTGGGAAATCATGTGCGTTCTTGTTAGCAACCATTTCGGCATAAGAAATTTTTCGTGAACTGCCTATCCTGTTCCTTGATGATTCGTTGTGCCTTGATGATTGGTAGTCGCCTTTTTCTCCGTTTCGTTCTCGATTTGAATTGAAAGTTTGTTTTTCATGTTGACTTGTATTCCTCTTTTCTTCTGTTGATTTGGAATTCTGAATGTTTTTTAATCTTCCAGTCTCATTGCGTCTTCTGTCGGCTCTCTTTTTCCAAAAAATCTAAAACAGTTACTCACAAGTGCCAAATTTGAAAAAGAAAACAATGTAATTACTCAAGGTGTTTTTAAGTGTAAAAACAAAAGGTGTAAGATATGTGATATCTTAATTGAAGGAAAGTATTTTAAGTTTAAGAATGCAGGTACCTATTTTGAAATTAAGAGAAATTTAACATGCACATCAAAAAATGTTGTTTATGTTTTACAGTGTGATAAATGCAAGGAAGAATACATAGGTTCCACCAAACAGTTAAATCAACGTATTTCCCTTCATAAAAGTAACATTAAACTCCCTCAAAATAGGATTCTTTTTGTATCAAAACATATGTTTGAATGTAGTAAAGGGAATTTTAAAGTTATGCCAATTTATCAAACAGATGATTATTCTATGATTACTATTAAAGAACAGAGTTTTATTGATAGATTTAAACCTATGTTAAACAGAACTTGATAATTTACACCCACATTTCTTAAAACATGTTCACTTGACCAATTTATCTGATTCAGCACTTCCTATAGGTAGAACTGATAATATTATTTATTTACTTTTCCCTGGAAGTAAGCATACGTGACCAAGGAGTGCTTAGTACTTAATCTTATTTACTTATCATGCTTTTTCATCAATATATTGCATGTACCAATACTTTGTTTCGTACATTATTGTCTGAAGAGGCCTTTGATACGGCCGAAACACGTGTAACAATAAAATATGTGAAAATAATACATCGTTTCTGTGGTGCTTTAACATTTTTTTCTATATATATATATATATAAAAGCACAAAAAAGGTACAAGCGACCACGACACTAAACACGTTTAGTGTCGTGGTCGCTTGTACCTTTTTTGTGCTTTTATATCTTTTTTTTTCCAAGCGACGTGCATTCGCCCTTTGTTGGGCTGATCCGACATTGTCTGAATAGTGAACGTGGTTGTTTTCACCTCTTTTGTGCTGTCTATATATATACCCATAGACCATAACTCCAGTTGGACGACAGACCAGAGAGTGGCTAAGGAAAACTTTGGGTAGTATACCCTGATAAGAAATGAACCAGATGGCTTGAATAAATGTTCTGACACTCTTCATACGAATTAAAAATTCTAATTTCCATTTTTGTACTAGGCCCTCATTTTGAAGTCCTCACTTGGTACGTTTATGAGATAGGTTCTGCTTGATATTCCCTCACGGGTACTTTTTCTTAACACTCCCTATTTATTCTGATTGGATACGGAGGTCAATCGCCGAAACTAACGACGGTAGCTAGACTCGTTCTTTACACCTTATACTTTTTAATTTTTACATTTTGTATTTTTAACCTCCCTTATGTGGGCCTCTCGTGATATGACTTTCTATTCACACTGACTCGCGCGTTGTCAGTTCAGTGAGTATCTCTCTTCAGGACGGACGTGGTTTTAATTGGGGTTTTTTTCGTTTTATTTCACTTAGTCAATCGAGTCCCTTTTCTCATTATGGACGTTTATCTATAGTGGGGGGAGAGGTATTTTGTTTAATTTTACTCACTGGATATATTAAGATGTGTGATCAATCAGGGAGCATCTTTTCAGTTTTTTTTTCTATTTTTGAACCTTTAGAAGTCTTGGACATGTTTCTATCGATCTGTCCGTCTAGACTTTTTGGCAGCGGGTGTTGCATGCAAACAGGAGACGCTGATTCTACCTAGGCACCTGGTCTCGCCCCTCGCGGGGTCTGCTTCGGTTCATGGATTGAGAATATTACCTACCTGTGTACTAGTTATAGCCTTTCGAGCTTCAGTACAGTACAGGTTCTGACTAGCATGAGAGTGTGTGTATGCTTTTTTTTTATGTACTTGTGTCCGATCGGAATGAGGGACGTACTGTCCCTTGTTCCGACTGTATATAGGTACATATTCGTGTATCCATGCGGCTTAAGGGATGTAATGTCCCTTCCGCTGGGTTTAAACACGTTTAGTGTCGTGGTTGCTTGAACATTTCTTGTGCTTTTATATCTTTTATTTCCAAGCGACGTGCATTCGCCCTCTTTTGGGCTGATCCGACATTGTCTGAATAGTGAACGTGGTTGTTTTCACCTCTTTTGTGCTTTATATATATATATATATATATATAAAGCACAGGAAAAAAATAAACAACAACGTTAAGTATTCAGAAAATGTCGGATCGGCCCAAAGGCTAATGCATGTCTCTCGCAGAAAAAAGATATAAAGAGCTTAATTCTAAACATTACCGAAACTTTTGTGCTCTTTATATATATATATATATATATATATAAGTGGTGCGAGAGACTCACGACATTTTCTGAATACTTAACGTTGTTGTTTATTTTTTTCCTGTGCTTTATATATATATATATATATATATATATATATATATATATATATATATATATATATATATATATATAAAGAGCACAAAAGTGGTGCGAGAGACTCACGACATTAAATTAATTTACCTCAAATTTTCAGAGCACCTCGGCTCCTTCTTCAGGAGACACTCAGAACATACATTCAGAAAAAAAAATGAAAAAGGAAAAGAAAAAAAGTGATGAAAAAAAGACAAAGAAAAATAATGGTGTTATGTGGCTATGCTCTGGAAGGCATGTCTTAAAACCATGGCAGTCAAAAAGTGAAGATATATAAATTTTACATATTCATCTTGTGTTCCTTGGGCCCCTGCGTTGTGTTGTCTTGTTTGTATGGACAGTGAGGGGATTATTTTACTCAACAATTCTTCGAGACCTTTGGGTAACCGGAAAAGTGGGATGGCTGTGCGCACGTAATACAGGATAACCATACCATCTGTTACTAACGTGGCTGATGGCCGTCCTAAGTAAAAACCGATTGCCCATGGGTCTCGTTGGTTAATGTGATGTCTTTTATGTTCGATGTTTGATGTCTCGTTTGCTGTTCCTTGTCTCTTGCTGTGTCTTCTCTGTGTTTTCACTTAACGTGTTTGAAGTGATGCTGTTGGTGCTGCAACCGAGTCTTGTTGGTGATCCCCTCCTTTCTTTCAAGAAGAAAGGTTGTTCGTTCATATATGTAACATGTTTTTAATGTTGGTGGCATAATTGAGAAAATATGTGTTATTAGAGGGGAGGGTTTATATACACACACATGTTAACCTAAGGGGAATTATAGGTTCATGAAACGCAATAACTTGAATATGCTTCAATGGATTTAGCTGGGGTTTGGCATGATTTTTTCGGTAATGTTTAGAATTAAGCTTCTTGCGCCTACCCTCCAACGATTTTTGGCCATATGTTTCATTTAAATACGCTTCTGAATGAATTCTACTCAAAATTTGGAGCCGCTCATTTTGGCAAGAGGAAATTAAAAGTCTGTATTGTAGATGGCGCCAGAAAAATTCACTTTGGCTTTATTTAAACTCTTTGATATGAAGTACTACTGACGAGGATTCAATATCCGAAACACGTTTCTAGTACAATAAAATTGGTTCTTTAGAACATATATTTCAATATTGACAATTTCATGATAGTTAAACATCTTGATTAGCATATGATGAGGAAGCTGCCTTTCGATTTTCAGGTTCACCGTTTTGTCGTTACAGAGTGACGGGACTTAAGACTTTTGATATTGAGAAAATGTTTTGAAAAATAAAAATTCTTGAAAAAAAATCGATGTTGGTCAGATGTGGAGATGAAGTCACCTTTGATTTTAGGTCCACCCGATTTGCCATTACGGAGTTAAGTGACTGTTTTGGTATTGTGAAAATTAATCCCGAAGGGCGACTTTATTATAAAACAAACACGCACTAACACATCCAATGCCATACGGTTGCGCTTCTATATCCTTCGGCAACAACGTTCAACGAGGGAATAATGAAATTCATTAGACAAATCATTGTGAGAAAGTTAAATCAAATCAAAGGGACACATGTTTATGATGTGAGATATGACATTCTGCTCCGGAGATGCTTCATTGGCAACATTAATATTCATGACGTTATAAAAGTCATTAATGTCCAAATTTGAAAGACAAAATTCTATAAATGATTTTAATTATTCATATTTATTGAAATCATTATAGGAAGAGAGATTATACATTCCTTTCACAATCCAATCTCTTGTTATTGGTCAATGTATAAATTCAAATCCGCTCCAAGTACGAGACATAAGGAGCTGCTGATTCTTGGTTTTGTCATGACTCATTGATTCTGCTTTTTTTTCCAGAACAGAATGATACTTTTGCAAAGTCAGACAATTGTGTGGGAGATCTATCATGTAAACATTACGAAGACAGACTATTTATATCGTGGACACCTCCAAAGGATACACTGTATAATGTAGACTTCTTATTATATGTGAGCAATGTCTCTCTGTTTGGAAGAAGCTTTTTATATCTAGGAAGAAGTTCCGTTTCCGCTACAGTATGCAGTTTGCAGTCGACACCGAGGATTGTTTTTGGCCGAGATTACAACGTAATAGTAGAGCGTAGATATGGTGATGGTGATAAACACAGATCATTCAAGATTGGTACAGGTACATTTTAGTAGAATTTTTACATTATTATTTTGCTGTTCTTGTTTGTGTTGTGGGTGGTGCTGCACATATATTCCCTCTTTTCATGTCATATTATGTCGCTTGTCATCAATCACCCGAAAGAAAACCTTTTCTACAGTGTGTTGATCAAGATACGTAAAATGTAAAAAAAAAACCGTTTATTTGCAGCTTGTGTTGCAAACGACGTTGCTTATGATGTGCTAAGCACGTACTTCCAGTTTGGGTTGATGCAGGTATCAACACATTTTTTCGGCCAATCAGAATCTCGTTTCTTTAGAATTACAATGAAAATTAAATGATTCTGATTTCATACATATTTAAAGCTGGTATAGCTCGTCTATTAAGCGAAGCTCAATTAAATTGTCTTCATAGCAAATTACCCGTAATACGACTGTCCCTCGTCGCACCATCGCATTTTTAGTTACTTTACGCCTCCGGCACCTCTCGGCGGATTTTGATTAATTGTATGCATGTGCTCTAAAAATTATGTTCGCGATCATGATTCTTTGAGGAGTGGATCCAGGCAAGCCAAAGTGTCTGAAAAGGTACCCCTCTTTAAAAATATTCTCCCCTCTGGAACTGCGTCATGGAGCAGGAAACTATTTGCATCTTGGTAATATGTATGGATTAGTTATAACATTGTGTCCGGGATTAAGATGCGACAAATATATAATCTCGTATTTTTTTTTTTACTTTGTTAGAAATGTTCCTTTCTAAAATGCAATTTCTCTGAATAACAAGATATCCCCGCAATATTAAGGGCGAATTATTATTTTATGTTAGGGAATTTGCGCACTGTGGAAAGAGGGAGATTCTCTTTGATTATGAAACGCCATTTTTTGAATATTGTACAAATCAATTTCTGGACTGCTAAGAGAACCGTTACTTTTTGTAATAAAAAATCGAAAATCTTAAAAGAACTGTGTTTCTTTTCGCAAAACACAACCAAAGCACTACGTCTGATCTCGCGTCCAAATACTGTTTATTCCTGGGTGTGCGGCTGTTCCAATTGAGATTCTAATGGTTTTGCCCTGCATTCTAGACTTTGAGACGTATTACCTAATGGACACTTATTCGATTTATTGTGTACTTATTCGATTTATTGTGCACTTATTCGATTTATTGTGTACTACCACAAAAATCCTCAACTTTTTGAAAATCCAATTTCTAAATCTGAAAGATATTTCAAATCCAAGTTACGTAATTTACATGAAAAATATGTCTTCGCGCCTGCAGACAAAGCAGTCAACAACACCATAATTATTTGAAAACGCTACTACATATCAAATTTAGTTTCGGAACTTTCCTCTACTAATACTTATATACTTATATACTTATAAAGCAACGAAAGTGTTCCCAATATTTTGAACAAACATAACAATGAAATTTCTTCTTTTAACATCCCTATTTCTAAATTGGATCTCCCTACAATATACTGTATACCAAAACTTCACAAGTCTCCTTACAAGTTTCGATACATCGCTAATTCTAGCAACTGCTCAACAACAATTTTGTCTAGAAATCTGACATCAGCACTCACGGCTATAAAGGAACATGTGGCAAAATACTGTGAAACTGTCATGAACAGGAATGGCGTAAACTTCTTTTGGTCTATTAAATATTCAGGGGATGTGATTGACAAAATGAAATCAAGAAATTTTGATGCAATTACGATATCTTCATACGACTTTTCTAATATGTACACCACGCTTCCTCACGACAAAATAAATGATCGACTGTCCAAACTCAATAATGGTGCTTTGATCGAGAGGGGAAAACTTATATTTGTACATCTGAATCGAAGGGTTTCTTTTCCGCCACAGATTACAAATCATACAAATCTTGGACATGTGGTGACCTGTGTATTGCCTTGTCCTTCCTTTTGGACAATATTTATGTAAGATTTGGTGAGAAACTCTACAAGCAGGTTGTGGGGATTCCAATGGGTACTAATTGTGCGCCTCTTGTTGCAGATTTATTTTTATACACGTATGAAAAGGAATTTATCCAAAATCTTCAAAAACAAAGAAAAAATGATGATGTGAAATGTTTCATTGGTACTTCTAGGTACCTGGATGATATTCTTACTATCGACAATCCTGCTCATCCGGTATGCTAGAGCATGTACTGATGTTTTTGGATTTTTATAGTAGAAATTTACAAATTACCAAGAAACTTTTAGGACAAGATTCCCGCTTTCACAAACTAGTAAAGACTTTCTGGAAATTTTACAAAAATTATTGTCAACTTCTTCTGAAATTCGGACCAATACAGGCAGTAGGGTATATCACTTTGGGTATTTCACAACCTGCATTTTATGGTGACATTATTAACAAGATAAGAAGGATCAAAGATAGACAACATCACTATCGAAAATGCGTCAGAATCATCAAACGCCTTTTTATACCGTGGGTATGATCCTAATGTCACCAGACGGACACTAGGCTTGGTACTTGACCAATCTACAGTCTTGTACAAGCGCATTCTTAAAACTTGCACTCTGACTGACTGTGACGACGGGACTCCATGACGGGCACTGTCCAAACCTCTTTAGAGAAGACAGGGTCCCGACCACCTGTCCTCTCTGAATGTCAGTCGGACTCCTCGGGTGATAACATACTTGAGCTCGCGGCGGCAGAGCACGGATTGTATTACGTACGCCCTCTTTTTATATCCATTTACATATTTATTTGTGTTGCTTGGGCCCCTGCGTTTTGCGGTCTTGTTTGTGTGTGGTCATCTGACAGTGAGGAGGTTGTTTTACACCACAATTGTACGTTCTTCGAGTCCTCTGGGTAATCGGAAAAGTGGGAGGGTTGTGCGCATGTAATCCAGGATAACCATACCTTCTGCTATTTTCGTGGCAGATGGCCGTCCTAAGTCGGCACCGGTTGTCCTTTGGTCTCGTTGGTTTATGTGTAGTCCTTTGTGTTTGATGTTTCTGTGTTGTGCGTTGACGTTCCTTGTCCCTTATGCGTCTCTTTCTGTGCTTGTCTGCTTTGTGTTTTTGCATTGGGTGTTTTGAGGTTTTGCTCTGGGTGCTGCGACCTGTTTGTTTCATATACAGGAAACTTGTTGCATTGAAGTTATTCAATGCTCTAATATTAATTTTATGTGTATTTTTTTAATTTTCATAACTTTTTTTCTACGGAAAGGGTAATAATGTAATTTAAGCCCTTGGATCTCTTGTTAATGTTTTTTTAATTTAATAAAGCGGAATTGATTTTGATTATTTCATCGTATTTATCAAAACCACTTGGCAGATTTCGATGAAACCGGGAAGGTATTTAGGTATTAAGTACCCATGGTGCCCTACAAGTATTGTTGTTTTTTTATCCGAATCCGTCAATGTTATTGACCGCCACAAAATTGTTGTTCACAGTGGTATCACCTTTCATTACACTATTAATCAGAACGAAAGCATATATCGACAATCTGAAAGCATCAGAATTATCTATAGAGATAAATTATTATTCCATTTGTTTTCATTACTCGATGTGGCGGAATTTGCAGACTGTAGAAAGAGGGATAACTCTATTCTCTATAGATGAATTTATAAGAAAAGTAAATCCATTCCCTTACATGAAAGCGGGATAATGAGCATTATTGATCACATAAAGATATTCGAAACCAGACTAAAAACAGATTCAAGAAATCCTCAGTTAATATGTTTTTTCTAGAAATTTTAACGAAAATATTTTCTAAATTTTTATTGTTATATTGAATATATAAAACTTGGAAAGTCCAGAGATTGATAAGAGCTTATTTTCAAATTGGCTATATCTAAAAGTTGGAGGAATGGTTGTCGTTTCACCAATACAAACCCTCATAATTCCATATGCTTTTGAAGAGATTTAGACAGCCTTATCTCAGAGAAATGAACACGAACTTACTTCGAAATATCTCCATCATATTGTGCAATTCCCCTCCCCTCTTTCTGTACAGTACGTCATTTTTTTCTACTGGCAGATTAGCATTTCTCATTGTCAAAGAAAACATTCTCGCATTCAATGAATTCTGTTAAATGGTGTTTCGTAAAATAAACTTTTGTCATTGCTTTGATGTTGTTGTTGCAATCGGACCTTATTGATGTTGTTGTTGCAATCGGACCCAATCTCGTTGGTTTATGTGTAGTCCTTTGTGTTTGATGTTTCTGTGTTGTGCATTGACGTTCTTTGCGTCTCTTTCTGTGCTTGTCTGCTCTGTGTTTTAGCATTGGGTGTTTTGTGGTTTTGCTGTGGGTGCTGCAACCTGGTATTGTTGGAGATCCCCTCATTTGTTTAATTGGAGATCCTCCCCTTTTATTGAAGTAATAAATATATACATGTATAAGTTTTGATGCAATGCAATCATTAAACGCACGACATAAGTGTTGATTGTTGATAGGAAACAGGGGCTGTTTGCTTTCCCCATACATATGAATTTATATTACGTTTTGTTAAATTGTTTACTCTTTTGAGGAATATTTAAGTTCATCCGTTCGGATTTTTATTCTTTGCGATCTTGTAAGCCCATTTATAACGATTTTTGAAAGCTTATTTTTATTTTGTTTTGAAATTCTTTTACTGATTAAACGCAGCAATGGGTATTCAATGTGGTAAAGTCCGCTACAATTAGGGCCGGATTGAGTCCTGGAAATCAGAAAACATAGATATTTAGATGGTGAACGCTTATTAGGGTTGATGAAATGTATAAAGTATGATATTCAGATAGTATCAAATACTTGTACCATGACTGTGGTTACTTTCAAGAAATAAATCTGTATGAATGCATTGGAATTGTTAGATGAACATTCCGCCATAACAAAATGTTGTTTTTCGTTTGAATATGATGATCTCTATCCAAATATCACTTTATATTATAAATGTCAAAAATATCAAAGAATACTCCCTTATTGGCTGCTCACTGGTACTGGTATTTCTTTTCCTTCTTCCGTAAATTTACCGAACTGAAAGTGCTCACATTAAGAATATTGGTCAATCTTTTGTTGACATTCTCATTATAATAAATACCTTAAATTTTTTCATTAATGATTTATCTCAGTTTGCAACACCTTGTAAATCATTTTTTATTACATTTCTTCATTTAGAATGCGTCAAGGCACAGATAACAACAACGGATGTTACAATTGGCAGAGTAACTGATGAAGACTTTTCAACTCATCATTTCACATACGAGCGGACTAACCATAACCTTAGCCCCTTGCTTTATTTAGATAAAGGCCAGGCAAAAGGGGAATCCGATATGGCGAAATCGGGTATTAATGATCTGACTAAAATTTAATACACCGACAGCATTCTTATAGTGAAAAAAAGAGTATATCATCAATCTCTGGTTATCCATAAAACATGTAATGGATTAAAATGGATAAGTTTCATCCATACCTTAGAATTTATTTTTTTTTTAATTTTTTATCTGCAGGTTTTATTTATTCTATCATTGTCAGTGGTACTCATATTCAAATTACTATTAGTAAAATGTTAAACTTCTTCAAATTCAATATTATAAAAAATATATGTATAAAGAACCCTGATGTTGTTGTTTAAATTTCAGACCTCAAAAACGGAATTATTGGTGTGTTCTGCTTGATCACAATTTCCCAAGCAATCGTCATCTTCCTACTGATAAGAAAATTAAGGTATATTTACAGACATAAAATAATCAAAAAAATAAATAATAAAAAAACATAACAACAGCGATTATTCTAATTTGCAAATGAGTTAAAGAAGATCCTGACAAGAATCTCAACAGCACTCACTCTCGTCAGGATTATCTTTAACTCACAATAGAGCACAAAATTAAGCATCGACGGACCCCTAGCAAGTTAGAGGTGGGATCAGGTGCCCGGGAGGAATAAGCATCCCCAGTTTGCTAGCCGCACCCGCCGTCGATGTTTCAGCACGAAAATGAAAACAATAAATAAAATTCCTGCACTGACTGACGTTATGTCTATATAAAAAGTGCTATGGCGACAATGTCAGGGAAATATATTCAAAACACTTACTGTCAAACCCCTCGCGGGGAACTTTTTTACGAGCTCCACAAGGCAAAGTATTGTTATGTTCATATAATTACTGAACACAAACACGCCCTGGATATAAGGGTTTGATTTACTTTGTCTCTGATCCCATCTGGCAATTGTTATTTTCCTCCCATTGTCCTTGAGCGTTTGAAATTTTGATTCTTTGTACTGATTTACTGATGAAGCAATAAAGATTGTTCATGACGTCACAATTGCCTTTACAGCTTAATGAAGGTGAATATGTTATTTACCCCATAGGGGCAAGATAGTACTTTTTTCCTAGCATTTGCATCGATGGTACCGTTTAAAAAAGAAATAAATAGCTTCATCATTTGAAAAGTTTGTCGGATTAAACTATTCTAAACTCAATTAGATTTTATCAAAGAATGTTTTGGAAAACGATACTTCAAACTACAAAACCAATGATATTTCAACTTTTCACTTTATCTAGACACACTAGTCTGATTCCACGAAAGTCGGGAACTGTTCATGACATTCCTAGAGGAGGAGGAGAATCCCCACATGAGATGGCAGCTGTAGTAGAAGATGGATTACCAGAATCAGACGCTCATTACACTGGAATCTCTCAGCGACAGAAAGAAGATAATGAGCACACTTATGCAGACTTATCATATAGTATTCCATGACTGTTATAAACAGTCATCATGTCATTAACCCTGTTCTTGTGTCAAGTGAACGTTACTTCCTATTTTGAACATTTTTTTTTTCGGTACATTTTTGGACATAATTTTCACACTCTTTGGCAACATTACATTGTTTAAATAGAGGATTTAAGTCACTGAAGAGGGTTAAGTACTCGATACGCGCATGTCTGGTCCATGCTGCAAATATATCTGTTCTTAAATGTAACATTGTATACGTTACTGAATCGATCATATAGAAAATTTGAAGCCGCACATTCTCTAAAGAAAAGGCACAAATATTAATTCAGAAAAATATAAAACCAGAGGGCACCACTGAAATAATTTTTGACGGCCTATGAAAATAACTTTAGCTGGAAGCATCACTGATGAGAATTTAATATCTGAATCATGTGTCTGGTTCAATATAATTTCGTTTGCAATTTGAAGTTATAGAGTTTGAACACTTCAGTATTATTACAGTGAACAACATTTTTAATGCTTAGATCTTCCAAATGACAAATATGGATAATAACCATATCCCTGTTTACAGCACAAAATCGATAACCCAGAAAATCAGAAACAGAAGGCATACAAAATCAGGATAAAACAGAAACCAAAGCAAACAAACAAAAACATTCACCATATGAAAAGAAGCGAACTCCCGATATGAGAGTGAGACCAGGTGCCCAGGAAGAGTAAGCATCTCCTGCTTGCATGCAACACCCGTCTCTTCAATTCGGTAGAACTGTCACATCCGGTTACTTCCATTTTGGAAGATATAGAGTACAATCTTTGGTTGGATGGTTCAAAAGGTCTATGACAGAATATCATCAACCATTCTGGAAAGTGGGACATCATAGTGTATGATGAGTTCCCCATATCGACCGTAGAACTTCCTCAGTGACGATGTTAGTCGGTCACAAACAAAGTAAGAGTACAAGTTTTTCTCAGTTGTAAATTAAGAATGGAATCTTAATAATTTTAATTATAATCAAAATAAGAGGTGATATGCATCTTCAAATAATCCCCCAAGTACGCCGGAATTCCCTCCTGTGACTTAGGAGCACCCCTATATATATTAGGGTAGGAGGGTCCGTGGCAATTCCAGAAGGGATTAATGTAGGT
The DNA here is from genome assembly GCA_033119305.1 of Pinctada imbricata. NCBI lineage: Eukaryota > Metazoa > Mollusca > Bivalvia > Pterioida > Pteriidae > Pinctada > Pinctada imbricata. The sequence goes on from VSWD01000007.1 coordinate 19,411, forward strand.
TAAAATCCTAAAAATGATGTATATGTTTTAAAACTGCACAAATCTCGGAATCCCAGCCGCGATTTAAGACCCTGTGGCACGAAGTCTGTCCAGCAGATTTAGTGGTGAACAACCAATTAAAAATAAATCTACTTCTAAAAATGTCAGTTAAAACAAAAGTGCTGTGGAATAAAATATGTACATGTGATAAAATAAATACAAAAGTATATTAGTAAAACGGGTCAACGGTAGCCGCATGACCGAGAGGGCAACATATAACACCAAAAAGGAACATTAATCCATTCGGTGAAATGTCAATAACGCAGCCGTTTGGGGGGGGGGGGGGTTCTTTAATGAAGTATTTTATCTATTACTCCCCTGAAAACATCCTTTAAAAGAATATAAACCGCTAAGCCTTGGCGGTATTTTGCTTGAAATTTGGAAATTAAGCAAACGGTTTCATTGATGCAGCCGCTCTGGATGTTGGCTTTAATAACGAGGAAGCCAATTTATTATACACCAGACAGGAGAGAGAGAGTATTTCAATTTTCGTTATACTTAAACTAAAAATAAAATGAAGTGTTCCAAGTAATAATCATTTCATTGTTCATTTCCATTGAAAATATTCATATAGATAGGTTTTCCTTGCACGTAGGTGGTGTCTGCAATCCATACGTATAATACATCTTCCTTTTTTGTTCTATTTATATACCAGGCAGCGTCATGCAAGTATCTTTATATTTAAGACGCACTGTACTATTTTTTTTTATTTCCTATTTGTATTTTTGTTTCAAGTATATTTATAAAAATGCCATTCCATCAGCATTTTTGTTTTCATTTTTGTCGGTTGCTTTTTTCTTTCAATATGTTTGTACAGAAGTCTAAGACGGACTCTATGGATTTCATTTTATTTTAATTTGTTGTACATGTGCGTTTTAATTTAGACATTGCTTCGATGTATACTTACAAAATAGTCTAATGTAGTATACATTTATGATTTTATTATGACACATAATTTCAGCACGAGGGAAGATTAATTGGTATGACTACATGTATTACATGTATAATTTGTATATGTTATTTGATAGTAAGTACTTGTGTACTTACAAGAGCAGCTTATAAAAGCCTTTTTAGGTTTCTCTCCTATCTTTATTTTTTTCATATGATGTGAAATACTGTTGGAATATTGTATTTAATAAACATTGTTTAAACTTAGTACTCGTGTAGTTGTGAACTTATGTATTTCCCCTTTCTCCGTGTTTGTATCAAATACGTTATGTACATACAATGTTATGTAATTCTCTGATGATAGACGTTCTATTTTTAGTATTGACTGGTGGCCTTAGTATAGTCAAGAATGAGAAGTTGAGAAAATTGTTAAAATGGGTCCCAAATACAGAAAAAGTAAATCCTTTACGTTATTCAGTCTCATAGTCGAGAAGGCAAGGCAAAATCATTAGATTTTCCACAGGAACGTTTGCGAACCTCGGAATGAACAAAATGCCGAAGTGAGAACAAGTAAAAGAGAAGTTTAAAAATTACCATGCACTCGTGAGGAATATGATAGAAGGAAGTTCAGATGCACACCCTTTCTGAATTGATAAAATCAATAAAAGGGGGGGGGGGGTGGTGGTACTTCGAGTTTACCACTTACAAACAACTATGAACACCATGTTGTATGATGTTCTAGTAAATATTTATGTCTTTTTTTCGGTTTATAGTTTTATCTGATGTCATTTATGTGTCG
>VSWD01000007.1:21636-60215 GCA_033119305.1 Pinctada imbricata
GTGTTTTTTGACAAGACCTTTCCATTGATACCAAAAGTTTTGACCTTGTGACCTTAACCTTGAACTTTGACCTACTTTTCAAAAACTTTTACATTGGGCTTAACTTTTGAATAGTAAGTGATAGGGCTTTCATATTTCACATGTGTGTTTCTTGCAACAAGACCTTTCCATTGATACCAAACGTTTTGACCTCTTGACCTTGACCTTCTTTTCAAAAACTTTAACATTGGGCATAACTTTTGAATGTTTAGTGATAGAACTTTCATATTTCACATGTGTATTCCTGGTGACAAGACCTTTCCATTGATACCAAAATTGTTGACCTTGACCTTTCACATACTGAACAGAAAATAAAGTTTATACTAACAAAGATTCCACCGGGGGCATTCGTGTTTCACAAACACAGGCTTTATTTTTTTAGATATCCTTGTTATGCAAAATGCCGTATATCGCTTATGTGTGCTCATAAAAAGAATACCCCGCATAAGCAGGGTTTATAAATTAAGATGTGCGTAAAAATTTTGAGAGAGAGGGAAAGAGAGCTTTTGAAAAGAGAGGAAATAAAGTACATGTACCTGATGCCAAAAAAAAAAAATCATTTCAATCGAAAAAATTAAAAAAAAAATGCGGATTGATTAAGAAATAATTATTCTGTCTATCGATGTATAGACAAAAAACCGATACACAAACTATTTTATCCGCGAAGCATCGATAGACAGAACAATTCTCACAGTCATTTCTTATAATTTAATTAAATAAGTATCTGGTAATCCACTTTATTTTGCAATTGACGTCATTTTAGTATTGTTGGCTTTCAATTTTCAAATTGGCCTAACGTAGCGGCGTTCGACGTTAGTGATGTCATAAAAGAGTTAAAGAAGATAATGACCCAATACACAGCACAACATCGACAATTTAAAAATCATAAACCGTAGGCATACCAATTCGGTCTTTTCTAAATACAGAGTTACTTCCCATTTGTGCAGGTATCTGACGTCAACGCATTGTGACGTCATCAATTTTTATGGAAACCAGCCTGAAATTCAGGGAAACAGGGTTACATATATGACGTTTTCAATGGAATTTAATGACGTCACAATGCTTTTACGTCATATACCTGCACAAATCGAACGTAGGCATGTCAAATCGAAAAAGACGGATTGTCAATATTGAAATATATGTTCTATAGTACCAATTTTGATGTACGAGAAAGGAGGGGATCTCCAGCAACACTAGGTTGCAGCATCCACAGCAAAACCCCAAAACACCCAATGCAAAAAAACACAGAACAGACCCACAGAAAGAGACGACAAAGGGACAAGGAATACCAACTAACACTATAAAAACATTAAACATAAAAGACCACACATAAACAACGAGACACGTGTTTCGGAAATTTTAATCCTCGTCAGTAGTACTTCATCTCAAACATTTTAGATAAAGCCAAAGCTTAAATTTCCTCTTGCCAAATTGAGCGGCTCCAAATTTTGTGTAGGATATATTCAGAAGCGTATTTCAGTGCAAAATATGGCCAAAAATCGTTGGAGGGTAGGCGCAAAGAGCTTAATTCTAAACATGACCGGAACCAAGCTAAGGACAGAGCTATGTAATGAGGGAGATACCCCTTAGTTTTAGAAATTTAGGTATAATTTGATGACAGGAAATTTAGAATATATTTCAATGCAGTGCGTAAACACTAAAACTAGGTGAGCGATATCCTCGGGAACTTACAGCCCACCAGCAGCGATACTAGCCTAGTGGTTGAAATTGTCAATATTGAAATATATGTTTTATAGTACCGATCAGGATAAAACAAAAACCAAAGCAAACAAAGAAAAACCTCTACCATACGAAAAGAAGCATACTCCCAAATCCTCCATCATATGAAAAGAAGCGAACAAAATTGGCCCTAGGGTAATAATTCAAAAACTGTTCACCGATAAACGTCACATCGTTTGTGACGTCACTTCATCTTTAACTCCATCTATTTTCCCGCGCTCTTTCTCATATAGATGAAAATGAACGTAAACATGACGGACCAATCTGTTCGTTGCTGCAGTATTGAAGTAAGTCATAACAAAACAATTATTGACTGGGAATGTGGGCAATATATGATTTGTTGGACCTTCAGACAAAAAATTAGCCCTCGGCCTCTGGCAGTATTTTATCTTCAGGTTCAACAAATCGTATATTGCCCTCATACCCAGTCAATAATTTTATATCAGTACATGAAGTATTTCCATAATATCTGAATAAGAAACACACTATCGTCGATTTGACGTTCCATCACATGTTATCTAATATTCTTCAATTCTTTTTTCACAGATTCGGGGGCATACAGTTTTTGGCCTGTCCGTCTGTTTGTCTGTCTGTTTGTCCAAAAAACTTTAACATTGAGCATAACTTTTGAATGGAAGGTGATGGAGCTTTCATATTTCACATGTGCATTCCTTGTGTCAAGACCTTTCCATTGATACCAAAATTTTTGACCTTGTGACCTTAACCGTGACCTTTGACCTACTTTTCAAAAACATTAACATTGGGCATAACTTTTGAATGGTAAGTGATAGGGCTTTTAATTTCACATGTGTGTTCCTTGCGACAAGACCTTTCCATTGATACCAAAAGTTTTGACCTTGTGACCTTTACCTTGACCTTTGACCTACTTTTCAAAAACATTAACATTGGGCATAACTTTTGAATGGTAAGTGATAGGGCTTTTAATTTCACATGTGTGTTCCTTGCGACAAGACCTTTCCATTGATACCAAAAGTTTTGACCTCGTTACCTTGACCGTGACCTTTGACCTACTTTTCAAAAACATTAACATTGGGCATAACTTTTGAATAGTAAGTGATAGGGCTTTCATATTTCACATGTGTGTTCCTTGCGACAAGACCTTTCCACTGATACCAAAATTGTTGACCTTGACCTTTCACATACTGAACAGAAAATAAAATTTATACTAACAAAGATTCCACCGGGGGCATTCGTGTTTCACAAACACAGGCTTTATTTTTAGATATCCTTGTTATGCAAAATGCCGTATATCGCTTATGTGTGCTCATAAAAAGGATACCCCGCATAATCAGGGTTTATAAATTAAGATGTGCGTAAAAATTTTGAGAGAGAGGGAAAGAGAGCTTTTGAAAAGAGAGGAAATAAAGTACATTTACCTGATGCAAAAAAAAATCATTTCAATCGAAAAAAGTAAAAAAAAATGCGGATTGATTAGGAAATAATTTTTCTGTTTATCGTCGTATAGACAAAAAACCGATACACAAACTATTTTATCCGCGGAGCATCGATAGACAGAACAATTCTTACAGTCATTTCTTATAATTTAATTAGATAACTATCTAATCATCTTCTTTATTTTGCAATTGACGTCATTTTAGTATTGTTGGCTTTCAATTTTCAAACTGGCCTAACGTAGCGGCGCTCGACGTTAGTGATGTCATAAAAGAGTTAAAGAAGATCCTGACGATCATTTCAACATCACTCACAATAGAGCACCAAATTGAGCATCGACAGACCCCTAGCAAGCTAAAACAAATAAAGACATTTTGGAATACTAGACCCTTTGAATATCGTTTCGTTATTTTCAAATATTTTAACTTAAACACACGTTTATTGTTGTTTAACCTATTTCACTGCTGTCAGATAGAAGCCTTAAAAAACTTTCAAATGCAGTACACAAGCCATGTATTTGTCAATATTGAAATATATGTTCTATAGTTCCAATTTTGTTGTACTAGACAAGTATTTCGGATATCTGAATCCTCGTCAGTAGTACGTCATGTCAAACCGTTAAAATAAAGCTTACGTAAATTTTCATGGGGCAATCCACATGTATGTTTGGATTTAAAGATAAAATTCTTCACTTAAAAATACAAAACACCACTCACGTCTGCATCTGCCATCTGCAGTTAGAGCAAGACTCCCTTTTACAAGAAATTCTAAAATAACGGTTAACACTGATACAAACACAATCTCCATAGTATCTTGACGACTATGTTGATATACATGTAGTCTATTCCCTGGTATGTTTGACTTCCTCCTTGAATTAAATCTTGTTCTTTGTCCAATGGTATCGGAGTACAAATTGAAGGAGTAAGTTATGTCTATTTTGAATCGGCATTATAAATAAGTAGCAATAACATCAGTTCTATATGACTTTTACGTCCGGCTTTGACAGTACTTACAGTAAAATAAAATCACGAATCCAAATAAAGAATATAGAAAAAAATGTTCACAACACAAAGCTAAAAAATACAATAAAATAGAAAGATGCATAGGCAATTAAGACAGACATACTATACATACAACATCGATACGAAATCAAAAATTACATTCATGTAGAGCAAGCAATCATGGAACAGAGAGAGAGAGAGAGAGCAGTTCACGAAGGACATGGACAGAGGCTGCAACCACAACTGCCTACATCGGATGTTATTCATGAAAGGTGCTGATCTCCAACAACACAAGGATGCAGCACCCACAGCAAAACACCATGTCCATGCAAAAAAAAAAAACAAACAAACCCAGAGCAGACATGGAGAGTTAGATACATAGCGCACCAAAATAACATAGGAAACATCAAACACAAAAGACTACTCATCAATTAACGATATAATGAACTATCGGTACCGACTTGACAAGCTCATCTGCGAAGCATGGGATGTTATTCATGAAAGGTGCTGATCTCCAACAACACAAGGTTGCAGCACCCACAGCAAAACACCAAAACAGTCCATGCAAAAAAAAAATAAACAAACAAACAAACCCAGAGCAGACATGGAGAGCTAGATACATATCGCACCAAAATAACCTCAAACACAAAAGACTACTAATGAATCAACGACATAATGAACTATTGGTACCAACTTGACACGCTCATCTGCAAAGCAAGTAGCAAAAGGTGTTGCTACCTTGATAATGTGCGCAAAACCATTCCTTTTCTCCGGTTACCGAGGTCTAGAAGAATGCGAAAAAGTGGTGTATAATAACCTCCTTACTGTAAGGTGACCATACAATATGACCGCATAACGTAAGGGACCGAAGCAACACACAGATGGATAAGTAAATGGATAGTCGAAATGCAGTCCCTGCCGGTTGTAGCGAGCTCATGTATGTTATCATCCGATCTAGAGAGGACAGGTGGTCGGAGCCCCCGTCTTCTCTCACTAAGTTTTGGAAGATCCCGTCATGGGCTCCTGTCGTCACAGAAATGTGTGGGGCACCGAGCAAGTAAAACACATGATCAGATAATGATTAGAAACTCCATCCATAACTAACTATCAAGGCAGATAAAGACAATATAGTCAAATTCAACATATGATATCTGAAGCGAACAAAACAAAATTCAGGTGTGTCTCTCTATAAAATAACGGATAAAGAAGATAAAATTATGTGAGCTAGCAAAACTAAGAGATTTTACCGCACAAATCCATTATTTAGTCAGGCACAGTATTCATTTATGTTTATAGACCATGATCATGAATGGAAGGTGCTCTTCCATGCTTTAAAACAAAGGACAGATCGCCAACAACACTAGCTTGCGGCACCCACATCAAAACTCCAAAAACACCTAATGCAAAAACATAGAACAGAAACGCACAGAAAGAGACACAAGACGGACAAGGAACACCAACACACATAGAAACATAAAACACAAAAATCACACATAAACAAACGAGACTAATGTACGGCCATCTACCACACAAGTAGCAGACGGTGTGGTTAAAATTCTAATATGTTATAAAGTGATGGTATGCATGGGCTGTATTTGCACTCTCAACCGCCACAAGTGATGATATAATTTTTTAATTGGGAATGTAATGATCTATTTTACATTTTCTGGAAGGGAGTTTTTATAGTTTACTATTGACAATTTCAACCACGTACCGCTGATGGTGGACTGTAAGTTTCCCGAGGATATCGCTCCTAGTTTTAGTGTTTACGCACTGCATTGAAATATATTCCAAATTTCCTGTCATCAACTTAGACCTAAATTTCTAAACCTAAGGGGTATCTCCCTCATTGCATAGCTCTGTCAATAGCTTGGTTTCGGCATAATTCTTTTCGGTCGTGTTTAGAATTTAGCTCCTTGCGCCTACCCTCCAACGATTTTTAGCCATATTTTTCACTTAAATACGTTTCTGAATAAGCCAAACACAAACTTTGGAGTCGCTCATTTTGGCAGTAGGAAATTAAAGCTCTGTATTGTAGATGACGACGCCAGGAAACTTCCCGTTGTAGCCCTGCAGATTAACAGGAATATTCAGGGTAATCTTTCACTTTGTGATACAAGCACCGATTTTTGCACAGACGTAGATTATACCCTTTCTTCGGAAAAACAGCTGTTAGCCACGTCAAAAATCCAATATGGCCACAATTTTTCAATATGGCCGCCATCCTATGCAGATTTGAACTGAAAATTGTAGATGGACACATAATTTTGTTAATATTGGAGCCAAAATTGGCACATACGATGAGTGTGACATTCTATTGCGGAAGACGCTTAATAAAAAAAAAATCAAAATGGCCGCCATTTTCCAAGATGGCCGTCATTCTTTGCAGGTTTGAACTTAAAAATTATAGAATGACCCCTTTCTTTGTTCAAATTGGTGCCAAACTCGTCACGTACGATGAGTATGTCCTTCTCATTAGGAAGTCGCTGTTTTCCCATTTCATAAAAGAAAAACAAAATGGCCTCCATTTTTCAAAATGGCCGCCATGATATACAATTTCAGACTTAGAAATTTAGATGATCAAATGAACTTCACGGGAACATATGAAAAGGGCAACATTTCAGGCTAGCTGCATATGGGGATAGGCGCTGGTATGTAATATTGAAAATACTACAAATTCAAATGGAAAGCTCATTTGATCATATTTTCATCAACATTCGCTACAATGATAAACACATACATAAAACAGAATTTCCGACACCCCAATCCTCAAAATAACAACTGTAGAAAGCGGTACACGATGGACCGAATAGGAGCACTTTCATTTACCATGACAGTCACACTTTGTAAGTTGTAAGCAGCTTTGTACAACCGATGCATGGCTTGTCAAACCCCTGCCCAAACATAATTTTGTTCCATCCATCCCAAGTTGTATTGGTTCTCTTTTTCCATATTACATACAAGCGCCTATCCCCATATGCAGCTTGCCTGAAATGTTGTCCTTTTCATATGTTCCCGTGAAACTACATGAGTAGGTGGAATGAATTCGTAAGATCTTTGTTTCATTGCAAATCAGGCAAGCCTAGCTTCGTCGAATGAAAACGCATTACTTGATATGTCGAATATCACAAGGACAAACGATTAAACAACTTTCTGGACGTTCTGTGTGATAATTGCAGGGTACTTACTTAGTTTTGAAAATGTTTCATATACTTTGGGAATTACACTCCATGTTTGACATGCAGTTTTCTTACCTAATTTCCCTAGGAAGTCAGACACTGCAGTATCACACGCTAAATGCATGAAAGAAACGAAAAGCATTTGATTTTTCTTAGCCATTAATATTGTCGATTTCATGTATTGGAAGCTATTTCATATATTTTCTTTTTCCAAATTCAATCCAAAGCTGTTCTAGTCGAAGACCTTTCAGAAGTGCACAAAAACTGAAAACAAAAATGACAATATCTGTTACATTTGCCTTTATCTTAACGATTTTATACATGCAACCTACATAAGCAGCATGTCTTGCATGGAGGAATATTCTTGTATCTGCTTCCTCATGATTACATGGAGATCATGCTGATGACTGCAAACAACTAATTCCTGTCCAGTTATAAACACAATGCCATTTGAACAGACTATTGCTTTTTTGTCAGCTAAAAAGACGAACAGCTCAGATTTGTTTGTATCATATCTCATGAAAAAATACTATTTTTTTGGAATTTTTCTACTCTCTGTAACCCCTCTGCGGGACCCAGATCCTCTTTTCGAATTTGTTTTAGCTTCTAAGCTGTCAGGTTTGTAAACATAAAAAATTAGTCGACCCTTTTGTATTTTGAGCTGAAAGCTTTATCTTATCAGCATATTCAATAAAGGTGTTTGAGATCTGTGGAACACATGCATTTACCAGGAAAGATCCATCAATAATTTTCACACCCGCGTCTGGAATAGAGCTAGGAAGAACTACTTGATTATCAAAAACTGTCACAAGTTGAGATTTTCCATTATCACTGAGAGCAGCAAGGGGATTCTGATTTTCATGTTTGAAGAATTCCTGCAGCTCATATTCTCTAGCCAGACAAGAAAAAAAAGCTTAGAGTACAACATACTGTTATCTTTTGCGACTGTATGTTTCAGATCTTTCGAAGATAGTTCTGCTTGTTGTTTTATTCTTCTCGATTGCTTCGTAGAATTTGCCTTTCTGTCCTTCCTTCAACTCTCTTGTGAAATCAACGTACCCTCAACTTCCAGTCTCTAGATGAGAATCACCTTTTCAGCAGCACTTGGATGGGCAGCATGGGTGCCCAAACAGTATCCAAAGCAACCAGCTCATTTGCTTCTTTCATAAAAGGATTTGCAATTTCTTTCAAAACTGAGTACAATTTCTGCACTCTTTCTTTAAATACTTTCTGAACCCGCTCATTCTGCTTTTGGTGTTTTTGAATTGATTTCTATGCAGGTCTTTTGCTCCACATTAATGTAGTTTCCCATACTGAGAGACAAGCTAACTGACTTCATGACCTGCAACCATCCATTCCTTATAGTGCTGCAGGATCCTCTATTACACCCATGGCTCCGCCTACGTCATTTACATGCATTATTTTTTTTTCTCGTGAGCTTGATCAATTGCTTTGAAAATTCCCTGTTTGTTTTATGCACCACAAAATATTTCCTAGTATCTGAAATTCACTGGCAATAATTGGGTGGATGCCTTTCAGTTAAAGCATGTCTCTCTTTGGGATTAACAGGAAGCCACTTTGCATAATTGATGTTGTTGTTTACAAACAAGCATGGAATCGCTTCATGTAGTGCTTGAATACTGCTTTTGACAGTGCTTTTAATGACCATCCCTGACATAGTCGCCATAGCACTTTCTATATATAGACATTACCTCAGACGGTGCATGTTTTTGAGATATTATTTTCATTTTCGTAAGCGGACATCTACGGCGGGCGCGGCTTGCAAAACAGGGGATGCTTACTCATCTGATCATCTTGTAACTGATCCTACCTCTAGCTTGCTAGGGGTCTATCGATGACCAATTACGTGCTCTATCGTAAGTGATGTTGAGATTGTCATCAGGATCTTCTTTATCTCTTGAATTTTTTGCTCGAAATTCGCTTCTCTAAATGATCTTACTCGACAGAAAATGGTAAATTCATTTAAATCCCTTGCGATCTGTACACCATTCGGATAACTACAGCCCCATTATCCTTGACTCGTCTCTCCAGCGCTTGCAGATTCTGTCAATTCAGGTGCGGCTCCCTTACTTTAAAAATCACAATAAAATCACAATCACATACTGATTATATATGCGATTATTTTCGTGGATATATAGTTAGGTAGCATTTTGGATACAAAATTTTCAAAATGGACCAATTAGCTGAAAGTGAGTCCCATGCTGTCAGCTTCACAGCAGTGATGTCACCAGTGTGCCCTGGTAGTGCTAAGACATACACTCTTTTAAATCTCCCATTTGAATTCTAGTACAACCTGCACTATTGAAGTATTTCGAAAATTTGTTATTTTCCAGAGCTTTGATGCTAAATGGCATTTCGATGACGTATTTGAAATCTTACCACTCAAAAAAAGAAAAATATAGGAAAGATTTGGAATTTTTCTAGGAAACAAGGTTTTTTGCGTTTTATGGCGGCCATTTTGACAAAATGGCTGCCCTTCATATGCTTTCTTATAATATGAAACTAAGGGAATGTAGACCATGTAATTATAGTCAATCTTTCTGGTATTTATCTGCTCTAAGGTGAATAAATACCCGTTTATCTAAAGAACAATACAAAAAACTTACCAATTTGGCGCCATCTTGAAAAAATGGCGGCCATTTTGAATTTTTGAGTGGCTAACAGCTGATTTTGTAAAAGAAGTACTTCTTTTACCTTCATACCAAATTCGGTGCTTGTTTGGCACCAATTTGAACAAAGAAAGGGGTCATTCTATAAGTTTTAAGTTCAAACCTGCAAAGACTGGCGGCCATCTTGGAAAATGGCGGCCATTTTGATTTTTTTTTTATTTTTTATTAAGCGTCTTCCGCAATAGAATGTCAAACTCATCGTATGTGCCAATTTTGGCTCCAATATTAACAAAATTATGTGTCCATCTACAATTTTCAGTTCAAATCTGCATAGGATGGCGGCCATATTGAAAAATTGTGGCCATATTGGATTTTTGACGTGGCTAACAGCTGTTTTTTCCGAAGAAAGGGTATAATCTACGTCTGTGCAAAAATTGGTGCTTGTATCACAAAGTGAAAGATTACCCTGAATATTCCTGTTCATCTGCAGGGCTAACGCTTCTGAATAAACCAAACACAAAAACAAAATTCACTTTGGCTTTATTTAAACTGTTTTGCATGAAGTAATACTGACGAGGATTAAAATATCCGAAACACGTGTCTAGTACAACAAAATTGGTACTATAGAACATATATTTCAATATTTACAATAAACGCCTTTGAAAACCAATTACATTATATTACTCGCCTATTTAAGGCAAGGACGTAGGGGAAGGGGATGGCAGCGAAGGTACATGCCCCCACCCCTCCCCCACACTTTGAAAAGTGTCATGTTTGTGCCCCCACTTTTTTGAATCATAAACTTTTATAATACATTTACATTGTTTAAAATAGCAACATTTTGCACCATAAATCTACCATTTTTTCGGTCAATTTTCATTTTTTTCTTTGGTTCGCTACCGCTCGCCAGTTATCTATAGACTTTCTGAATATTTTAGCTATTCTGATTCATCCCTTTATACATATTACTTTATCAATGTACATGAAGACATTCAATTCGGTCGCTACGATCAACGAATTTGACAGGTTTCCATGGAGCTGTTGCGACGGGTGTTGCTTGCAATCAGAAGAAGCTGACTCTTCCCAGGCACCTGGTCTCACTTCGGAATTTTATTCATTCCTAGTTTCGCAGCCGTTCCTGTGGAAAATCTAATGATTTCGCCTTGCCTTCTCGACTATGAGACTAAATATGTGATGGGTACTTCTGTAATGCTTCTTTTCATGTGGAGGAGGTTTTTGTTTGTTTGCTTTGGTTTCTGTTTTATCCTGATTTTGTATGCCTTCGGTTTCTGATTTTCTAAAATATCGATTATGTGCTGTTAACAGGGATATGGTCATTATCCATATTTGTCATTATCAAACTATATAGAATATTATTAGATGTACTTGTTCATTTATTCATATACTTGAAATTTAGAATTGCACCAGAAATGTTAAACTTTGTGCATACAGAGCATGAAATCCCCATATTTTTTTTCAAATGTCTCCCCCCCCCTTTTTTTTTTTGCTTGTTAGAAATTTTGGGATGTTGTGCCCCTCCACTTTTTCTGGCACAGCTACGCCGTTGCAAAGCCTGTACTGTTATACTCGATGTTTGGGGTTATTTTTCTGTTCTATTATTACAATGTGGGCTTTTTTGTGTAACTTTGCTGAATAAATTATGTATGCAGGAATTCAACCAATAAGTAAAAATAATGACCAATGATAGTCCAGCTATGTGACGCCGTCACTTTAGACAGAAAAGAGAGGATCTCCACAAAACACCCAATGCAAAAACACAGGGTAGACACTCACAGAAAGAGACACAAGGGGGACAAGGAACTCCAACTCACACCATTAAACATAAAAGAACACACATAAACCAACGAAACCAATGGGCAATATTACATATTTTCCGCCTATACAAGGCCTATACTCGATAATTGGGGTTATTGTTTCTGCTATATGCTTACAATGTAGCTTTTTTGTGTAACAAGGAAGACGCACGATGCAATTTTAGCGGGACTTTTTCTAGTTAATTCCACGATACAAACAAGTAAGCAAAATGCATAGGCAAGAGTGAGAAACAGATGAATATGTATATTGATATCAAAAAGTTTAGAATAAACAACATAATTGTTTAATAATTCTATTTATGTGTGATGAATTTGCCGTATACGGTAGATGTACTGCTGTAGATTGTGAATACACATATTATCCTGTACAATGCCTATGCTGCTATACTCGTCTTCAAAACATCTCCAAATTCATTAGCATCATTTAAAAGATTAATTAATAGCACGGACCAGTATTTAACATTCGTCAGTGATCCTCAATCTAAACAATGAAATATGGCCAAAATATGTGGAAATTATGTCTAAAATATACCGAAAGACGTAGAAAGATGGCTGGGATATGATGCTACAGGACCCAGGTTTCAGAAATTTGAGAAAATTTTGTAAACAGAAATTTTTCCAGTGCGTTTGAAGAAAAGACCAACCGAAATTAATCCAACTTGGCTACATGTGCCCTCGGGGACTCCTGGTCCACCAGCAGTGACACTCACCAAGTGGTACAAATGTTAAACGTCTTCAAATTCATTAGCATCATTTAAGAGCAGACATGCACGTTTCGGGTATTTAACCCTCGTCAGTGATGCTGGGAGTTATTTTTCTGATCTATGTTTACAATGTAGCCTTTTTTGTAATTTCCCTGACGTTTGAATTATATATGCAGGAACATGAATGTTAATAAAAATTACGACCAATCCTGACGATAATCTCAACAACACTCACAAAAGAGGACCAAATTGAGCGAGCTAGAGGAGGGACCAGGTTCGCGGCAGGAGTAAGCATCCCCTGTTGACTAGCCGCACCCGCCGTCGACGTTCATGCACGAAAATGAAGATGATATAAAAAATGCATGCACTGTCTGAGATTATAACTATATAGAAAGTGCTATGTCGACCATGTCAGGGACAAATATTCAAAATATGAATTATAATTCAGCTAGGTTATACAATCACTTTACATAGGAAATCTCAAGGTCAAAGGTTGATATGATTTTGGCTCAACTTCATTTGGGAAATTCCTTTCTTTTTGTAATATGATTAATCAATCTTATCATATATCCACTGCAATTTTTAAATGTATTCATTTAAGACGGATAAATTTGCATCATGGGCCATACATGCACGTTTCGGGTACTTAACCCTCGCCAGTGATCCTAAAACTAAACATTGTTATATGATTAAAGATTGTGAAATTTATAATGTGAAAAAAATGTACCAAAAAGCGTAGCAGGATGGATGGGATGTGATGCTACGGGACCCACGTTGTAATAATTTTCAATTGTCATATGGTCTTTGATTTTAGCACTTTAAAAGTCTTAAACAAACATTTTATAATAAGCTCATTCATGGGTGTCAATCACTATATTATCAAACTTACATGATGATTTGCATATTTTACTTTCTGTATTGTTGAATACTGATGGAGCTTAATCATTATGATGTTTTCTTGTCAATTATTAATATAAATATTACATGTTTTAATCATGTTTGTAAATTTGTATGTATTTATACTTACCTGATGCAATTGTTTTGTAAATTAGTTAATCTGGCTTTTTTCATTTTTTCATTTCATTTACCTTTACTGTAAATTAGCATAATTGATTGGGATTAACTCTTAATCATATCCTTTGAAACAATGTCTGATTTCCTCCTTTACTTATAATAGCTAGATGCGCAAGTTGTTTCAATCACTTAATAAAGAACTAGACTAAAAGTATGTATTTTGGATTAACGTCGCCATTGTTTATGTTTGATGTGTTTTGCCCTTTCAATCCATTAGCATGTATTCATTAAGGTATGTTTCTATTATACTGTATTATGATGCTTTTGTGTTCATCCGGTGATGCCATATGCACTTAATTTTGTTTTCTTGAACACGCTAATTTGTGTGTTTTTTCTTATTTTTCTTAAAATGTTTTGCCATGACTTTTCAAAATAACACTGTAGGGATTGTGCTAAGATGTTATCTCCAAGAAGACTCGGTTGCAGCACCAACAGCAACAAACCAAACACCCCAAGTGAAAACATGTTAACTTCATTTAATTTCAGCCATCCGAAATAGACAAATCAAATTATATATGATGACAAGTTCCTCGTATCGACCGTAGAACTTCCTCAGTGACAATATTAGTCGATCACATTCGTTTCCCTGACTGAGAAGCTTTTCTGAAAGACGCCTTACTCTCAGAACAAGCTCTGAACATTTGGAACTTGCTCTTGCATAATGTACAAATTGAGATATGAACGCACCATAAGCAGGCGATGAAGGATTGTTGCTATTCAGAAAATATCAATTTAAAGTTAGTGATGCTGAAATTGAAGTCGTCATTTTTGTCATAGAGTGAGGAGCAAGAAGAGAAAAAGAGACACACGACATAGAAACAATAAACACAAAAAGACTACACATAAAGCAACGAGACCAATGGGCAACCGGTGCCGACTTAGGACGGGCATCTGCTACGCAGGTAACAAATTGTATGGTTATCCTGGAGTACGTGCGCACAACCCTTTAACTATTCCGATTACCCAGAGGTCTCAAAGAACGTACAATTGTGGTGTAAAACAACCTCCTCACTATAACATGATCACACACAAACAAGACCGCAAAACGCAGGGACCGAAGCAACACAAATGAATATTTAATTGGATATAAAAAGAGGGCGAACGTAATACAGTCAGTGCTCTGTCGGCTGTATCGAGCTCATGCATGTTATCACCAAAAGAGTCCGACTGACATTCAGAGAGGACAGTTGGTCGGGGTCCTGTTTTCTGTAAAGAGGTTTAGACAGGGTCCGTCATGGAGTTCGGTGTCACAATCAGTCAGAGTGCAAGTCTTAAGAATGCGCTGATACAAGACTGAAGATTGCTCAAGTACCAAATCTAGTGTCCGTCTGGTGACATGAGGATTATATCCTCGGTATAAAAGGTGTTTGATGATTCTTAAGCATTTTCGATGGTAATGCTGTCTACCTTTGTTCCGTCTAATTTTGTTTATCATATCACCATAACATGCAGGTTGTGAAAGTAATGTACTCTTCTGCTTGTATAGATCCGAATTTTATAAGGAGTTGACTGTAATTTTTGTAAAATTTCCAAAAAGTCTCAACTAGTTTATGAAAACGGAAACCTTGACTTAAAAGTTTCTTCATAATTTGTAAATTTCTACTATGGAAATCCAAAATATTAGTACATGCTCTAGCGTACCGGTTGAGCTGTGATATGTAAATGTAGTCTAGGAACATTACCGTCAAGCAAGCGGAAATTTATTACGTTGAAACCAAAATCATCTATTTTGTTATAGACACACGCAGCTACGTTAAGGCACTCCTAGTTTTTACGTTGCAATATTCGTGTCATTTTTAAAAGACATTTTCATTGATGAAAAAGGACATCCTCCAATAAAATTTCTTTATGTATTTGGTATCAGTGTTTAACACTAAGCTTGTACTACACATTCAGCCAATAGTGATGTCATGTGCAACATCACAAGTCACGTGACAACTATTTATAACATGCAAACAATGAATTGTATAAAACGATCTGGCGCAACGCCATTCCTGCAATTACAGTCCTATGCTTACTACCAAAATACCTTGTAGGCATTGCCATTTATGAGTTCAAGTGCGCACTTTTATTCTTTTTTATATTTTTGGAATAAAAGACGATTTTTATCTAAAAATGACAAAAACAGCACTAAACTCCCAGTATTTTCATATATTTTAAATAGTCATAGATAGAATTGACAAAGTGCCTACTTAGATCATGGAGGACAACCATCTATCGGACTAGTTTAACGCGACCCCAACACATAACATTGTAATTTCAGCCTGCGCCATACAATTTTATACCATCACCCTACGACAATATCTTTTTCAAACGTATATGTGCCTAGCGAGGGGAAGCAACTCGTAGTTTATAACAATCAAGGTCGACTTCGCTGATTTCGTTCTCACAGTTTTGTGGCCTTTAAACACACATATTTACCTGAGAAGATGAAATAAATACTATGTTGTTTAATTGAGGAAAATTTCATCGTATTTCAATCAAAAAAGTGAAAAGGTTAAATCTTTGGCAATCAGAGAAATGTATTTTACAATTTCATCGTACTGACGTAACGGTGCAGTGGCGTAGTGGTGATGACGTAAGACTGCAAATTCAATGATCGTGAATTCGATCCTGTCAAGAGGTTCATTTTATTTTTCAGAATTTTTACGAAGTTTTTGCTTTTTTTAATTGCTGACTCAGTGAAAGGCACCATGACATCAAAAGGCATTGTTTCCGTATATTGTATATGCTTTTACTTATCAAAAGAGCTTTGTACAGTTCAGATAAAATATGTGATAATAGGAAAGAGAAGATTAATTATGTAACATTTTGTTGCTAACATATAAATTCAAATTTTTAATTTAGCTTGTGATATTCAATTCACGTGGTCTAAGAGAGAGAGAGAGAAAAAACAAACAAACAAACAAACAGGGAGACGTGAAAATTTCATATCATTATTTTTTTTCATTCTAATTAAAATCTAAAAGAGTACCACGAAGAAAATGCATGTCGTACAATTATTCATAATTGACAAAGTCCAATCTGAATGTTACGCACGCCACTTACTAAGTAACTTCCAGCATTTTAATTTTTATGCCCTTTTTTTTTAAGTTGTCGTCGGTAGTATTTTCTCTCCCCTCTTTAAATTTGGCCTTTATAGAGAATTTATTATGATCTTATCATTATTACTTTCTTGCTTTCACTTTGTTTAGATTGAAAGGCTGTATCCTCAGTTAGATTAACGTCAGTTAAAAAAACGAATCATCTTTTCTAAAAAAGAATCCACAAAGCCTTCAAGCTTTTCTAAGACTTTGAGTAACATCTGCATCTGGTTGCTAGGCAAGCATTTTCATCAAATATTTGTATAGTACGCTATGCCATTCAATTATTTTTACTATAGATAAAAGTTATAACATATTCAGCAAAAAATTCAACAATGTATAAAGATCTAACTCGATGATAAATGACAATAAAGAGTATTAAAATCTGCAAACGACAAAAGACTCCGTGTTGATGACGTCAAAATCTGAGGTTGACGTCATTTCGCGCCATATTTGAAGACGTCATTTCTGAGGAGTGCCTTCACGTAGCTGCGCAATGTATGAATATTTCCGTTTACAATTTTGATATAAAGGTCCCAAAATGGTGTTTCTGCATTCTTAACATTTGCCTTGTTAAGTGTTAATTCTTGTGGATAAATTTCATTCTTATATAACTCGAAAGCAGGAATATCATCCAGAAACCTAGAAGTATTATTGAAACATTTCAAATTATCAAATTTTCTTTGGAGATTTTTGATAAATTCTTTTTCGTGTATAAAAATAAATCTGCAACAAGATACGCTCAGTTAGTACCCGTAGGAATCCCTACAACGTTCTTGTATATATCCTCACCAAATCTAACATAAGTCTTGTCCAAGAGGAGTGACAGGGCATTTCACAGGTCACTACATGTCCATGATTTGTATGATTTGTAGTCTGTTGAGGAAAGGTAACATTTTGATTCAGATGTACAAATGTAAGTTTTTCGCTCTCGATCAAAACACCATTTAATGAGTTTAGATAATCGATCGTTAATTTTATCAGGAGGAAGTGTGGTTTACATATTAGGGAATTCGTATGAATTCATCGTAATTGCTTGGAAATTTCTAGATTTCATTTTGTTAATCACATCTCCTGAATTCAGTTTCACAATAATTAGTCACGTGGTCTTTAATAGCAGTAAGTAATGACGTCAGATTTCAGTCAGGAATATGTTTGTGATTGACGAACATCGACACTGAGGAAGTTCTTATGTCGATATGAGGAAATCGTCATACACTATGATGCCCCACTATCCAGAATGGTGGATGATATTCTGTCATAGACCCCGCGAGGGGTTTGACAGTAAGTGTTTTGAATATACTTCCCTGGCATTGTCGCCATAGTACTTTCTATATAGACATAACGTCAGACAGTGCATGAATTATATATATTTTCATTATCATGCTTCATGAACATCGACGGCGGGTGCGGCTAGCCAATAGGGGATGCTTACTCCTCCCGGGCACCTGGTCCAACCTCTAGCTTGCTAGGGGTCCGTCGATGTTTAATTTTGCGCTCTACTGTGAGTGCTGTTGAGATCGTCAGGATCTTCTTTAACTCATTCGGTTTCTTATTTTCTGAATTAATTTATCGATTTTGTGCTGTATACAGGGTTATGGTCATTATCCATATTTGTCATTTTAGACAAAATTGTAGTTGAAAAGTTACTAGATATAGCAATAAATCGAAATTTGTAGGGATATTAATGCAGTTTTGGTATGAGATATAGTGTTTGGAGATCCAATTTAGAAATATAAATTTTGAATGAAGACAATTCAATGGTACGCTTGCTCAAAATGTTAGAGACACGTTCATTGCTTTTGATATAAGTATTGGTAGACGAAAGTTCCAAAACCAAAGTTTATATGTAGTGACATTTTCAAATGATAATGGTGCTGTTGGCCGCTTTATCAGCTGGTGCAAAGACATATTTTCATGTACATTACTTAACTTGAATTTGAAATATCTTTAAGATTTGGAATTTGAATTTTGAAAGAGATGAGAATATTTTAGGAAGTTATCTATTCGAATATCCGTTATATCTATATGTTGTCCATCAATAATCCGAAATTTAAGGACCATCTACATGAAATCTATCATCTTGAACCAGAGATCAAGGAAACAACAGAGCGACAGATCCGCTTCGTACTTGGATATACTTCTATCTTTCGACGCAAACGGCCATTTGAACACCCCACTGTATGAGAAGCGTGACGATTTCAGCTTCTACATAACTAACTTCCCTTTCATGATTAGCAACTTCAATCTTCTCTTGCTTATTGCGTTTTTGTTTCGCAGCTGATACGGTTCGCCAGGGCATGTTCCTAAATATGAAGATTTTATCATTAGAGACAGACGGCTTGCAAGTAAGCTACTTGTTTAGGGTTATATTACACAACGACTGAAATCATCATTGCGGAAGTTCTTCGGTCGCTATGGGGATATTATAAAAGCATACCAGATCTCCCTTTCCAGAATGATAACTGACATTCTGCATTGTGATTTAATGACTGTCATCATCACCAAACGAAACATACTTACCTCATCTGTACATCAAAATGTACATCGAGACAATCACCGAATTTGACAGGTTTCCATGGAGCTGTTGCGACGAGTGTTGCATGTAATCAGGAGAGTCTGACGCTGACTCTTCCCGGGTACCTGGTTCTACTTCGGAATGTTATTCATTCCGGGGTTCGCAACCGTTTCGATGGGAATTCTCACGATTTTGCTTTGCCTTCTCGACTTTGAGACTGAATAACGGTTAAGCCGGGCTTTCACTGTCGCGAATGCAGAGGCGATAGAGCTACGATCAGGCGATTTTGTTAAATCGTAGCGCATTCTCCTCTCAATCGCGGGCATTCTCGTCTCATCGTGTCACTATCGCGTCATGTTCTCCTGCATTCTCCTCTGATCGCGGCACCGACGCGAATGCTTTAAACTGTTTAAAACATTCGCGTCTGAATTCTTATTCGCCTCACACTCGCGGCACATGCGCAGCGCATTCGCCTTGCATTCTCCTCCATTCGCAGCGCGTTCTCCTCACATTCGTGTAATTTCAAGGTGGAGGAGAATGATCCACGATCGAGCCCCGACAAGAAAGAATCTGACACGAATGTGATGCGAATGCTCCGAGAATGTGACGCGAATGAAAAAATCAACGCGAATCAGCCACGATCTTTACACGATATTGCCAAGATAGTACTACATACACAAACGACAGTGACAATAATAATTATCTCAGAGTTAATGTAAAAGTGTGCGGTTCAACATTTTGAAAATTTTGACAATGCCTTTCAAGAGAAAACAACCTGGAAAGAGGTCAAAGTCAACAAAGAGTAATGATGCTCCGGAATATATCAAATGATTTTGATTTTGCTCATGTCACATTCTTGTCATGATCGCAGCGCTATCGGGTTAAAGTCGTGTCTCAATCTCCTGCATCGCAGCGCTATCGGGTTAAAGTCGTGTCTCAATCTCCTGCATTCGCCTCTCATTCGCCTCAGTGTCTTTTCATCGTGGCGCAATCGTGTCGCATTCTTCTCTATTCTTATTATAATCGCCTCACTATCGTAGCGGACGCGCAGCATATTCTTGTTGCATTCGCGGCGCTATCGTGTGTTTATGAGAACAGACAAGAATGTGACACGATTGTTCATTCGCCTCTGATCGTAGCTCATTCTCCTCTACACTCACGACAGTGGAAGCCCGGCTTTAGGTACTTCTTTGATGTTTATCTAAAAGTAGCAGATTGCGATAGCAGATTTTTATAAGTAAGTATTAAGGTCGGTAGCCTTTGTGATCAATGGAATTGCATTTTGAACTTTTTTATTGGATTATACAAGGTGGCGCTACTTACAATGATTTTTGGTAAATTTCTCGTGCAACTCGATTCTCCCAAACTTGATTTTAAATAATTCAGAGAGATGAAAACTAACAAACCTATCTACAATAAAATCAGTACTTACAGTGTTCTCTAAGATGATTCATTAGATAAAAATAAAAGAAGTGTTCCAACTCTTTATCTTTTTAGAGAAAAAATTCAAATGAATTTACCAAACACGTGTTTCGGATATTAAATCCGCATCAGTGGAACTTATGAAATACCGAAGTGATTTTCTGACACAGCCAAATGTTTCATTTTTAGAATTTAAAGTTTTGCATTTATTTTGTAGAGGATGTGTGGTTCTAAATTTGTGTGGGGTATACAGTAGCATGGTGAACTGTAATATATGACCAAAAATCATTGGAGAGATGGTGCTTAGATTTGTATGATATATAAGTTTCCGAAATATCAATTCTACTTTTTTCTTACCAAATAAAAGTAGGGATGAAGTAACCGATCCTTTAATCTATTGTGTTTTCATTTCTGTTCTACCTCCTTTAACCGCAGACGAAAGTCCGAAGTCAAAAAACTTCATTGTTAAGTTTGTGTGGGTCCAGTGTTAATTAACTCATTGAAGAATGCTCATTAAAGAATGAATAAAAAGACCGACTGCTTTGTATTATAACTGTACTGAAACTGGTTACATATGCAGGATATGAGTGGCTCATTATAAAAGTACACTCTCTCGATCCCATACATTCCACTGATAAGCGTATCAGACCTTGGATTCAATTACAGTGTAAGAGGCAATTTATCTCAATTATAGCGAGCGGAGCTCGCCCTTATGGTAACGCGTATATACATATCTTATTGAGAAAATATGCTGAATCAAAGAATGAGAATGTACTACTATGCTTTCAAAAACTTTCGTCCCCTCGCAGACAGATTTGCTGCGGAGATGCTGGATATTGCCATTTAATTTTTTTTCGACTCCAAGTAGACGTATATGTTATACTTAATTTTTGTTTATAAGTTAAATTTATTGAAATATTTTTCTTAAATCAGGTAACGATAAAGCATCAACAAGGCGGCGTAACCACGGGAAATCCGACATTTCCGGTTTTAAACGAGACGTTTCGCTCTGATTGCTTTTCTCGTCTCGGGTGGTTACGTACTGTCAGAAGTCGGAATATGTTTGTTTATTCTTTTGTTCTTAAGTAATTTATTTTCAGCTAGCCTAAACATTATTCTTACAAAATAAAAATGAATTATAAAGAACCATATTTTTTAAGCCCCCTCCCCCCCCCTTAAAATGTTCATCTGCTGGTCTAGATCAATTTTACAAATGGTTCCGTGTTTCCACTCGCCTTATACTACCTTTTTTGTCAATCATCAAATAGAAAGTTTTGTAAGATAAGATAAACCATCATAGTCAAAATAAAGAAGAAAGATCTTTTTTTTTATTTTATATCATCATATCTATTTTCTCTCCGCTCGCACAAAAAGGCTTTGCCTTGATTCATATTAGAATTTGCAATATATCACATTTTCCTTCTCGAAGAAAATTCAAACCAATTTTAGTGAACCAGACACGTGTTTTAATTTGGTGCTCTATTGTGAGTGCTGTTGGGATTGTTGTCAGGATCTTCTTTATCTCATTGAATATACATCAAAGAAGTACCTATCAGTAATTCAGTTACCAAGGCAAAATAATTAGAAAAATGTCGAAGGGTTCCAACCCTATACCTTCTTGAAGAATATTCGAAACCAATCTCCATGCACCAGACACATGTTTCTAATATTAAATTCTCATCAGTGATGCTTCCAGCGGAGCCATAAAAAACATTTCAGTAGCGCTCCTTTTATTCTTATTATTATTTTTATTTTTGGATTTGTACTTTTATATTTCAGAGAGTTCGCGGCTCCAAATTTCCTTTAGGGTCGATTCAGTAGCACATCCAAATGAAATCGTTGTTCAAAATAGCATTTGAGGGATGGTGCTAAGTTGTTTAACTCCTATAATTTCGATGATTCTTATTGGTAGAATGTCTAGAATTCCCATTTGAACGGTTGCGAATGGTTGCGAGCCCCGGAATGAGCATTTTGAAGTGAGAAGTTATACTTCAATGAGATACGGTACTTTCATTTAATGCTTTGATATATGCTTAGATTTTATTTTTTTTCTGTTGGAAATTAAATAGTTATGTTTATGTGCATACGGATCCAAGGGTTTTTGGTTGAAATCCTGGTACTGGCACTTTTAGTATACAATGTCAGTATGTAAAGAGTGTAGATGAGGAGGCCTAGGGTTGTGTCCTCGGAACTGTAGTGCACTAAATTCATTTATATATATTTGTCCAATTCAAATTCTTAAATGTTTTATAGGGATATTGTTGTTATATTTATTTTTTTATTCTGTTTTATGAATTATAAGAACAAAATATTGATATAAATTTGATTTTCATAATGTGCTCAATCTTCGTCTTTAATACATCAATTTCTGTTATCTATTTTTCTTTTAAATTTCTTTAACGTGGGTCCCGGAGAATCATATCCCATCCATTTAGACAAGTCTTTCGGTTTATTTTGCGCATAACTTTCATACGTTTTTGGCCATATCACATTGCTTAGATTGAGGATCACTGACGAGGGTTTAGTACATGTCTGGTCCATGCTGCTGATTTATCTGTTCTTAAATGATGTATTTGAAGACGTGATCAGTGTGCTTTCGTCTAGATAATCAGCTGTTAGCTACAGTTCGTATGTGGGTATCAGGTGGGCGTATTGACCCCTTTGTCTCTTCTTTCTTTTCATAAGAGAAATCCTCATAAAAACGGTCTGGGGATATTCTCAAACTCTTCGCTTTATTGCTTGTATTTTGCAAGCATGTTCCAAATATGAAGATTTCATCGTAAAAGCCAGACGGCTTGCAAGTAAGCTACTTGTTCAGGTTTATATAAGACAACGGCTGAAATCATCTTTGAGGACGTTTTTCGGTCCTTCAGTCGCTATGCAATCACAATGCAGAATATCACTGATCATTCTGGAAAGGGGAATCTGATATGCTTTTAATATATCCCCGTACCGACCGAAGAACTCCCTCAATGATGATTTCAGCCGTTGAGTTTGTCGAATTTCGATATGACTCATTTCATGGCAGATGGCCGTCCCAAGTCCGCACCGGTTGCCCATTGGTCTTTTGTGTTTCATGTTTCTGTGGTGTGAGTTGATATGCCTTGTCCCTTTTACACCTCTTTCTGTTAGTGCCCGTCTGTGTTTTTGTATTGGGTGTTTTGGGGGGTTTTCTGTTGGTGCTGCAACCGAGTGTTGTTGGAGATTCCCTTTACAATACATAAATGCAAGTGAAAAAGAAGTTTTCAAAAACAGTCTTCGACCTAATTACCCACGGAAATTAATAATCTGGATAAAATTTATGCAAATCGATGTTTATTGTCCAAAACATCCCCTTTATAAAGTAAAACATTATTAGAGAAACAAGAAACAGTTGTCGGTATTTTTGTCACTGTTAACACCATTTTCTGTTAAGTAGACCAATGTTAAACGTCTGCAAATTCAATAGCATTATCTAAGAACAGATAATTTTCAGCATGGTCCAGACATGCACGTTTCGGGTACTTAACCCTCGTCAGTGATCCTAAACTCGATTTAGCAAAAGTTAATATTAAAGTTTTTTAAGGTAGTTGCAATGTCGTGAGGTAACCAGTTTTGGTAACAACGGAAACTTTTTCGGACATGAATAACGCATATGGAAATGATTAAGTCTTTCAAAAGTAGGTCAAAAGTCAGAGTCAAAATAAAACAAATATGCCTATCTATCGAAAAGCCATGAGTTAAAGAAGATCCTGACGATAATCTCAACAGCACGCACAACAGAGCGCAAAATTAAAACATTGACGGACCCCCAGCAAGTTAGAGGTGGGACCAGGTGCCGGGAGGAGTAAGCATCCCCTGTTGGCTAGCCGCACCCGCCATCGATGTTTATGAAGCATGGAAATGAAAATATATCAAATTCATGCACTGTCCGTCGCCATGTCTATGTAGAAAGTGCTATGGCGACAATGTCAGGGAAGTATATTCAAAACACTTACTGTCAAACCCCTCGCGGGGAACTTTTTTACGAGCTCCAAAAATACTCACGTTTCATTTTAAATTATGTCCAGTGGTATGGTAATGTTTCTACCAATAAATACAGACACAAAGACAGACAAGCAGAAAAACATGCAAAAAAGTACATCCCTTAAATTTGTAATTCTATGGGTATAATATACACTTTTTGACATATAACACTTAAGATGTTAAGATTTGTACCTGACTAAGATTACCATCGAAGCTCAAGCACCAAGCAACCATAGAAGTTAAGCAAAAGAAATCATCATTGAGCAAAATGTTACGTCTTAAGTTTGATACGATAAAACCACATGATGATTCCTTTTAAAAAAATTGAAAGGGAGGTCTAGCAATATGATCAGCGTACATCTATCACAACAAAACACGATAGACATCCGACAAAACAACACAGTTGTATTTGAAATCTTCAGTTTAGTAGTTAAAAACCACCACAGATAAATTTGTTCACAATTATACTTTTCAACATTTCATCTACAGTCTTTGGTATTATCCAAGGCGTCTCTTTCTTGTAACAAAAGTGGAGAGAGATACATTTCATTCAAGGTATAAAATTGAAAGAAAAATGTTTTGTAAATACCTTAAAGTTGATATTTTTGTTATCATAGAGCTGTAGTCTTTTCATATAATATTCGTGAAGCTATCCCTCATGGTTTATGGGATGATAATGGAAGCCTATCATGATTGTATTGGTAAAATACAGTATTAGGGAGTAACCATTTGGTTTTTATGGGAGGGGGGGAAGAAGACTTTTGCCAGCCGGAAAACACCAAAACACCCAATGCAAAAACGCAAAGCAGACAAGCACAGAAAGAGACGCATAAGGGACAAGGGACATCAACGCACAACACAGAAACATCAAACACAAAGGATTACATATATTACATGTACTAAACAGTCCATCGTCACTTTTCATTAATTTTCTGACATTGTTACCAAACCACGTTTACAGTACACAGTTTTGTCCTTTACTATTTATTCTTCAAACAAGTGGTCCTTCTAGGAAAGATAACTCTTTTATTCTTAGTCTTTGATGTTTTCTCATTGCAAAATCATGTGTGACCAGACATGCACGTACATGCACATGTACTTAATGTTATGGTTATTTTTTTTTGCAACGGACAAACAAATAAAATGACAAACAGACACAAAAACAAACTTATAGACCAAAAGTATATGCTCTTGCATCTTTGATTACGGGGCTATGAAATATTTTTAATGAGATTTGAGTTTTTTTTAATGTTTTCTTTTATTTACTATATCAAGATTAGCCTCAGTGATCGGCGCCGTGGTCTAGTGGTAAAGGTGTCAGGCCAGGGACCGTAAGGTTGCTGGTTCGAGCCTCACTATGACCACGGGTCGGCCGACATATACTCATCTATGTTCTATGTCTGTATACAAATTGTCCTTGTCCGTGTATTGTTTAGTCGGACTCCTCGGGTGATAACATACATGAGCACGGATTGTATTACGCAGGCCCTCTTTTTATATCCATTTACATATCCATCTGTGTTGCTTGGGCCCCTGCGTTTTGCGGTCTTGTTTGTGTGTGGTCATCTGACAGTGAGGAGGTTGTTTTACACCACAATTATACGTTCTTCGAAACCTCTGGGTAATCGGAAAAATGGGAGGGTTGTGCGCACGCAATCCAGAATAACCATACCTTCTGCTATTTCCATGGCAGATGGCCGTCCTAAGTCGGCACCAGTTGCCCATTGGTCTCGTTGGTTTATGTGTAGTCCTTTGTGTTTGATGTTTCTGTTTTGTGCGTTGACGTTCCTTGTCCCTTGCGCGTCTCTTTTTGTGCTTGTCTGCTTTGTGTTTTTGCATTGGGTGTTTTGGGGTTTTGCTGTGGGTGCTGCAACTTGGTGTTGTTGGCGATCCCCTCCTTTGTTTTTGAACATAGACTTTATTTGGATATGCTACTGAAGCGATCCTACAGGAAGTTTGGAACCGCGTACTCTCTGTACGTTGTTGTTGGTGTTGTTGGAGATCCCCTCCTTTGTTTACAAGTCTGTGGTGTTTTTTTTAAAGATCAGTCTCAGTAATTTTAAATCAAAACTAAAATGATGTACTGCGATGACAGGGGACATTTACAATGTTACTTGGTATGCGATTTTAAGTAGCCGTCATCATAAATATGTCATTTTGTAAGGCTATATAAAGACAAGTGGATTGTAATATATGTATTATTTACGATACATGCAATATCGTTATTCAAACTTAAGCTTTTTTCCATAACGTACAGTATTCTTTTAATCAAATATTGATCATTCTGTGATATAATGAATAGACAATGAAACAGAATTTGTGTTTGATTTCCATGCTTTTAGGTATGTTCGATTCTTTTGTAATGGTATTTAAAAGCATAACTATTTATCAAGTTTCATCAATATATTGAGGTTTGAAGATGCGAATGCTAGGGTACATTACGGCCGCTTAGATCGTTTTAGCGGTTGTCTGTCTGTATATCCCAATTAACGTCTTATCTGTTCTTAAATGATGCCATTGAATTTGAAAACGTTAAGAATTGGATGTATGAATTAATTTTAAGTGGTGATTGATACGGCATTTAGGTTTCGAATGCGTATTTTTTGAAGAATGCATGTTCCTTTTTGCTACTTATACTTTTACGAGGGCTGATTGATAAGTTGTGAGCCTCTTATCGATAGATTTGGATTTCATCAGACATTTTTCATAATTTTCCTTCATAATCTCCTTCAGTATCTATACATCTTTTCCATCGTAACGGCATCAATACCTTATCTAAAGATTTCCTTATCTCGACTGGTCAAAAAGCAATCCGCTGCAAGTAATACAACTTCATCAAACTGAAAGTGGGTGCCAGAAATAGATGTTTCAGTTTTAGGAATAGATGAAGTCTGATGGAGCAAGATCAGGCGAATGGGTAGATGCTAAATCAAATAAAAGCCACAATTATGAATGGCAACCATGGTAGTGATAACCTTGTGCACAAGATCATTGTTCTGATTGAACAACACACATTTACCTAGTCGGCTTTCCGCGGCGCTCAAGTTTGATATTTTACCGTAACTGTGTCAAAAGTAAAGTATGTACCAATGATTGTTTGTCCGTTGTTGGAAAAAACAATCTATCAGCGTAATACTTTATGCATCTACGAAAACCATGGCGCACAACATATTGATCAGCCCTCGTATTTTGACAATTGAGTTAGACCTACTTTTAAGACGAAAAAAGTTTTAAATGTTCTTCTATTTCTTTGTGTGAGATACGAACAAGTTGTTCAAATTTTATTCACTGATTAACTTATACATATAAGTATACATGGTAATTGTTTTACTTTCCTGAATAACAGACAAATATTGATTAACATATTTTGAAAACTGCGCCCTTCATTTTGAGCTCGCGGCGGCAGAGCAAGGATTGTATTACGTACGCCCTCTTTTTATATCCATTTACATATTCATCTATGTTGTTTGGGCCCCTGCGTTTTGCGATCTTGTTTGTGTGTGGTCATCTGACATTGAGGATGTTGTTTTACACCACAATTGTACGTTCTTCGAGACCTCTGGGTAATCGAAAAAGTGGGAGGGTTGTGCGCACGTAATCCAGGAGAACCACACCTTCTGCTATTTCCGTGGCAGATGACCGTCCTAAGTCGGCACCGGTTGCCCATTGGTCTCGTTGGTTTATGTGTAGTCCTTTGTGTTTATTGTTTCTGTGTTGTGCGATGACGTTCCTTGTCCCTTATGCGTCTCTTTCCGTACTTGTCTGCTTTGTGCTTTTGCATTGGGTGTTTTGGTGTGGGTGCTACAACCTGGTGTTGTTGGAGATCCCCTCCTTTGTTTTAAAGTAGACGTAAGCGTAAGAATTCGCTATATTGTTTATTTATAAAATTCGAATTATCTAGATACTGAGATATGACAAAACATTGATCTCGTTGGTTTATGTGTAGTCCTTTATATTTGATGTTTCTGTGTTGTGCGTTGACGTTCCTTGTTCCTTACGCGTCTCTCTCTGTGCTTGTCTGCTTTGTGTTTTTGCATTGGGTGTTTTTGGGTTTTGCTGTGAGTGCTGCAACCGGGTGTTGTTGGAGATCCCCTCCTTTGTTTTATATCTACACTTATTTCGTGTTGCAGTGTGGAGTTGGTATTACAATTCCCCGCGACCCGATGTTTGAAGTGTTTTAATTCCATTACGTTCTCTAACTTGATTAGGTTGTAGTGTCTTCTACGCAAGATCATAATTCACCTTTCACCGATCATTTCATCATGGCATTTTTAAGGTCGCCTCGTATCAAATAAACTCCTTTGAGATTACCCTCTATTACTACAGTCACTTTCCCATCATCAACATTTAACAGTAGAAAACTTTTTTCCTCACCAAAGGTACCTCTATCGCCTCTTAAATTGAAGCCCCGTGGGCGTATTGTACCCACTTCTCCATCTGCAGGCTCTACATTAAACAACAAACATAGAGGGTTCTCATCCATTTGCAGGTGCAATGGGAAAAGATGCGGTATGTGTCCGCTCATCAATTGCAATTCAACAATTAAATCTAGTGTTAATGGGCAGACCTTTAAAATCGAGATTGATAAGGACATTGATTGATCGTATCAAGATGTCATCTATGTCATTACATGACACGCCAAGGGATGTGGCGCCCAATATGTAGGGGAAACAGGCCAGGCCTTAAAATCTCATTTTCGAAGTCATTCGTATCAGATAAGAAATTCGCGTCAGAAAAACAAAACAAAGAAATTTCCTATATAATCACTTCGTTAAATACAATCATTCAATTTCGGATTTAACAATTACTCCAGTTCAGTCATTCTCAAAACTTAAAATTCAAAGTAAGACTGAAACTAAAAAACGCCGCGTACAAGCTGAACTTGCCTGGATAACCAAACTGCAAACTGCGTACCCCCTTGGTCTAAACGATCAGATTTATGGACAAGGAAACATTTCTTCGACCTCTTCAAATATTAATGTTTTTTCAATCCGCCCTAACACTAAAAGGAAGCACAGGTCTCACGGTAAAAGGCGAAACAAAAAACTCAGAAAAAGAGCTAGAGTACATCGTACCCTCAAAGATCTACTGATCATTGCACGCAACGGCGGCAGACATGAACTGCTACATGCTCTCTCCTCAGTTCCATCAGTTCAATTAAAATCTATTTTGGATGAAGCACTGATTGCATTCTTAAGAAACACTAATTGATTCAGGCTACACATCATTGTTGCATTCTCACAAAATAAACTAAATCCTTTGGTTAAAAACACCTCCCCTAAAAGCCATTCATAAAAACTCCATTTATTAACAAAGATTTGATCTTCTGAACATCTCTAATATTTTTCGGGATCATTGCGTACAAAATGCCATTTCTCAATATTTTGACAATTTAGAACCTAATCTTATATGCTACAAATATAAGAGACCTATTCGAAATTTCGTTTTTAACTTCAACAAAGTTACACAAGATCCTAAAATTCTTGAATCATGTCCTGCTTCTTGAGAATGTGCAACGTCTGAATATCTATATAAACCAGCTGGTCATATTATTACAGGTGACTTTTCAATTATCAAAGACAGGCAGCTCCGTGGTCTTCTCAAAAAAGGGCCTAAATATAGAATCCCATCCAAGATAGATTTTATTAAATGTCGCGAAGTGCTAAAGGAAGCTTTAGATAACTATACCAAAAGATTGTGTAAATCGGAAGGAGTCGAATCGCATGCTCTGAATGACTGGAAAAACCTCATTTTGGATATTGCCGATATTCGAATAGATAACTACCACAAAAATCTTCATCTTTTTGAAAATCCAATTTCTAAATCGGAAAGATATTCCAAATCCAAGTTACGTAATTTACACGAAAAATATGTCTTCGCGCCTGCAGACAAAGCAGCCAACAACACCATGATTATTTGAAAACGCTACTCCATATCAACTTTAGTTTCGGAACTTTCCTCTACTAATACTTATATCGAAAGCAACGAAAGTGTTCCCAATATTTTGAACAAACATAACAGTGAAATTTCTTCTTTTCACATCCCTATTTCTAAATTGGATCTCCCTACAATATACTGTATACCAAAACTTCACAAGTCTCCTTACAAGTTTCGATACATTGCTAATTCTAGCAACTGCTCAACAACAATTTTGTCTAGAAATCTGACGTCAGCACTCACGGCTATAAAGGAACACGTGGCAAAATACTGCGAAACTGTCATGAACAGGAACGGCGTAAACTTCTTTTGGTCTATTAAAAATTTAGGGGATGTGATTTACAAAATGAAATCAAGAAATTTTGAAGCAAATACGATATCTTCATACGACTTTTCTAATATGTACACCACGCTTCCTCACGACAAAATAAATGCTCGACTGTCCAAACTCATTAAATGGTGTTTTGAGGGGAAATATATATTATATTTGTACTTCTGAATCGAAGGGTTTCTTTTCCACCACAGATTACAAATCATACAAATCATGGACATGTGGTGACCTGTGTATTGCCTTGTGCTTCATTTTGGACAATATTTATGTAAGATTTGGTGAGAAACTCTACAAGCAGGTTGTAGGGATTCCAATGGGTATTTATTGTGCGCCTCTTGTTGCAGATTTATTTTTATACACTTATGAAAAGGAATTTATCCAAAATCTTCAAAAGCAAAGAAAAAAATGATGATGTCAAATGCTTCATTGGTACTTCTAGGTACCTGGATGACATTCTTACTATCGACAATCCTGTTTTTGAAAAGTATAAAAATGTAATTTATCCACAAGAATTCATTCTAAACAAGGCAAATGTTTCAAACACAGAAACACCATTTTTGGACCTTAATATCAAAATTGTTAACGGAGAGATTCATACAAGTGTGTATGACAGAAGAGATGATTTTGGATACAACTTAGTAAACTTTGGAGCAGGTTCGGTAACATGGAAAATCGGCCCTAATTTTAGAATGTTTTAGATTTCGATTGTATTTCGTATCAAGAAAGTTAAATGTATGGTTGTTTTAAATACCAAATAAATATTTTAATTTACGTGCAATACACCAAAATAAAAAGCTTTAAAATCGGCTTAAAATCGTAAAATGCTGAAAAATCGTAAGAAATGGGCAAAATTCTGGTCAAAATTTATGAAAATAAGTAGGGCGCCAGCCCTTACCCAAAATAATTTTCATATTAAAAGTTAAATCTGCAATGTATCTTTCGATCTACATAAAATTTGTGCTGGTTGAAGGTTGGCGCCTATACTAAATTTTAAAGATTTATGCAAAAACTATGGCGATTTTCCTTCATTTTCCGTCATGCAGAGAAAATGACGTCACAATGTAACGTCATAACAAACGCACGTGACGATTTGACAATGAAAAATATTTACTTTCTATTTCGGCAGGTATTTGAGATCAATATAAGAGATGCTGAATCATAATTTTCATAAAATTATTTCTCGCAAAAATTTAGGGCCGATTTTGGTAGTTAGTGAACCTACCCCTTTCCCCTGGCTTGTCGGTGATGTTCCTAGATTACCGTCCTATGGTATCTATATTTCACAGCTTATCCGGTATGCTAGAGCATGTACTGATGTTTTGGATTTTCATAGTAGAAATGTACAAATTACCAAGAATTTTTTAGGACAAGGCTTTCACAAACTAGTAAAGACTCTCTGGAAATTTTACAAAAAGTATTGTCAACTTCTTCTGAAATTCGGACCAATACAGGCAACAGAGTATATTACTTTGGGTATTTCACAACCTGCATTTTATGGTGACATTATTAACAAGATAAGAAGGATCAAAGATAAACAACATCACTATCGAAAATGCGTCAGAATCATCAAACGCCTTTTATACCGTGGATATGATCCTAATGTCACCAGACGGACACTAGGCTTGGTACTTGACCAATCTACAGTCTTGTACAAGCGCATTCTTAAAACTTGCACTCTAACTGACTGTGACGACGGGACTCCATGACGGGCCCTGTCCAAACCTCTTTAGAGAAGACAGGGCCCCGACCACCTGTCCTCTCTGAATGTAGGTCGGACTCCTCGGGTGATAACATACATGAGCTCGCGGCGGCAGAGCACGGATTGTATTAAGTGCGCCCTCTTTTTATATCCATTTACATATTCATCTGTGTTGTTTGGGCCCCTGCGTTTTGCGATCTTGTCTGTGTATGGTCATCTGACAGTGAGGAGGTTGTTTTACACCACAATTGTACGTTCTTCGAGACCTCTGGGTAATCGGAAAGGTGGGAGGGTTGTGCGCACGTAATCCAGGATGACCACACCTTCTGCTATTTCCGTGGCAGATGGCCGTCCTTAGTCGGCACCGGTTGCCCATTGGTCTCGTTGGTTTATGTGAAGTCCTTTATGTTTGATGTTTCTGTGTTGTGCGTTGACGTTCCTTGTCCCTTACGCGTCTCTTTCTGTGCTTGTCTGCTTTGTGTTTTTGCATTGGGTGTTTTGGGGTTTTGCTGTGGGTGCTGCAACCGGGTGTTGTTGGAGATTCCCTATATTGTTTTTTTTTTTCTTCAGCCTGAGGGTGTTTGAAAATTGAATTATGGTGTAACAACCAAACATATTGATCTCCATTTATTATCAAATGGTTTATGGATTGCGTTATAAAATTTCAACTTCTTTTTGGTATTGAATAAATAATGCAAATTATTTTAATATGGTCATCTAACAGTGAGGAGGTTGTTTTACACCATAATTGTGCGTTCTTCGAGACCTCTGGGAAATCGGAATAGTGGGAGGGTTGTGCGCACGTAATCCAGGATAACCACACCGTCTGCTATTTACGTGGCAGATGGCCGTCCTAAGTCGGCACTGGTTGCCCATTGGTCTCGTTGGTTTATGTGTAGTCTTTTATGTTTCATGTTTCTATGTTGTGAGTTGGTGTTCCTTGTCCCTTTTGCGTCTCTTTCTGTGGGTGTCTGTTCTGTGTTTTTTGCATGGGTGTTTTGGGATTTTGCTGTGGGTGCTGCAACCTGGTGTTGTTGGAGATCCCCTCCTTTCTTTTATGATTGTTCACCATATACTGTGGTATGTTCCTTGTCTGCATGTTAAACACTTTTTAAAAGTCATAATTGCTCTTATAAGAATTAAAAAGATTGACTAGTCCGATTACCGAACAGTTACCGAGCGTCCTAACTAGTCCGATTACCGAACAGTTACCGAGCGGTCTCGAAAGACACACCTATGGTATGTACTATGTCCTCCTGACTATAACATGACGGTACAAAATAGTCAGCAAAATGCAACCGCCAGTGTGAACACCCCCACCCCCAGATTAATATATATATTGATATCAAAAGGATAAGGACGTTCAGTCTGGAGCAAACAACATTATTATTTGATAATTCTATTTATGTTTGATGAATTACACGTATACGGTTGATGTACTACTGTAGATGATAAAAGTACATATTACATTATTGATATTGTCCTCCTATACAAGGCCAATACATTATAGCTGGGGTTATTTTTCTGCTCTTTGCTTATACAATGTAGCCTTTTTGTGTAACAAGAAAGAAGCACTATGCAGTTTTAGCTGAATAAACATTAAAGAAGTACCGATCAGTTATTCAGTCTCAAAGTCGTGAAGACAAGGCAAAATCATTAGAATTTCCATAGGAACGGCTGCGAACTTTTTTGTTCATTCCACAATGCAAACAAGTCAGAAAAACGCATCGTCAAGAGTATGAAACAGATAAATATGTACACTGATATCAAAAGGATAAGAGCGTTCAATCTGGTGCAAACACAGTATTTGTTAAATAATTCTATTTATGTCTAAGGATTTTCCTGTAGATTGTTGATGTACTGATGTAGTTTGTGAAAGTACTTAATTTCCGCCTATGCACGGCATAAGCTGTAAAATTCGATATTTAGGGTCATTTTTATCTCTTTTTTTACATTAGTGCATCACATGATAAATTCTTTGGGCTGCGTTTAATTTGAATAACACTAGAGTCAAGAGTGTTGGAGAAGCACATGCGTACTCCGTGCAACTGACTGATTATAATCGAATAACACTCTCATAATGTTACTTTTGGCTCGTGCTGTACTCGTCTTTTGTGTTTTTGCATCGGGTGTTTTGGTGTTTTGCTGTTGATGCTGCAACGGGGTATTGTTGGAGATCTCCTCCCTTCTTTTGGACTGAGTTTTGCAATATTCCTGAATTAATTATGTATGCAATTGTTTCTTTTACTTTCCTTTGCAAAATAATACTTAAAAGTTGCTACGATCAAAGTCAATACAACAGCAAATCATTTTCTGTTGTCATGACAAATATGGATAATGACAATCTCCCGGTATACAGCACAAAATCGATAATTCAAAAAATCAGAAACCGAAGGCATACAAAATCATAATAAAACAGCAACCAAACAAATCAGGATAAAACAGTCACATTGACTTTGACCTTAGCATTTTATAAGTCGTAAACAATAATTTTACAATGATCTTAATCATGTATCGTTATAAGACATGTAGGGACATGCTTCTTCTCCATAGTGAATGATAGTATGAATACTATATACAAATATTTTTTTCCTTTCCGATGCAAAATAATACTTTCTCATTTCAATAAAGCGTTCGTTTCTACCACTCCCATGCCTATACTTTTCAATGTTGCTTAATGTGTCACCCCAGTAGTCCTAATTGTAAATTTGAAAAACAAAATAGACTAAAAGAAAATAGTAAATGTACTTGACATCTTTGACATACCTCTCAAACGGCTAGCGAATGCATTTGGCAATACCTTTCTTTTAGACCTCAACGAAATTTCTCCACACAGCCTTGACTTATACGTTGTTTATCCCCATTAAAAAGCCTACGTCAGAAGGTGCTAAAATTATATTTTGACTATAGGCATATATTCTTGCTGCATCACAACAAGAATATGATTAAACATTTATCATACATCAGTCATATCGATTACTGTATGAACAGTTGATAATGCGGAAGGTTCCAACTCTATAAGTTCTCGATGAAAATAATTTACCGTGTGGAGCTCGTAAAAACGATCCCCGCGAGGGGTTTGACAGTTAGTGTTTTGAATATTTTTCCCTGACATTGTCGCCATAGTACTTTCTATATAGACAGAACCATAGACAGTGCATATGTTTTATATATTTTCTTTTTCGTGCGTGAAAATCGACGGCGGGTTGGGCTAGTCAACAGGGGATGCTTACTCCTCCCGGGCACCTGGTCCCACCTCTAGCTTGCTAGGGGTCCGTCGATGCTCCATTTGGTGCTCTATTGTGAGTGCTGTCGAGATTATCGTCAGGATCTTCTTTAACTCATTTGTGTCACACTTATGCCCTTTGCCGTGTGGAGCTCGTAAAAAAGTTCCCCGCGAGGGGTTTGACAGTATTTTGAATATTTTTTCCTGACATTGTTGCCATAGTACTTTCTATATAGACAGAACCATAGACAGTGCATATGTTTTATATATTTTCATTTTCGTGCGTGAACATCGACGGCGGGTGCGGCTAGCCAACAGGGGATGCTTACTCCTCCCCGGCACCTGGTCCCACCTCTAGCTTGCTAGGGGTCCGTCGATGCTCCATTTGGTGCTCTATTGTGAGTGCTGTTGAGATTATCGTCAGGATCTTCTTTAACTCATTTCAAAACAATGTATTATGACACTGACGTTCATGGCACCTGGTCTTACTTCGGAATTTTATTCATTCCGAGGTTCGCAAACCTTCAGATGGAAAATCTAATGATTTTTCCTTGCCTTCTCGACTTTGAGACGGAATAACTGATCGGTACCTCTTAAATGTTTATTGGCACCAGACACGTGTTTCGAATATTAAATTCTCATCAGTTATCCTTCCAGCCACAGTGCTTTTCATAAGCAGGCCAAAGTCATTTCTCTAGCGCCCTCTGGTTTTATTTTACGAATTTAAATCAAATTTTGTGTATTAACTTAACAGAGAGTAATCGGTTCCAATTTTTTGTAGGGTCGATTCAGTAGCATATCCAATTAAAATCTATGATCAAAATAGCATTCAAGGGATGGTGCTAAGATGTTAACCTCCTTTAATTTCGATAATATTTTTGTATGAAATGACAAATTTCCGAAATAACCAACTATAACGTATTATGTCAAATTGATACACTCAAACACATCCAACGATTTTAATTGCGCCAGAGAATATGTCTTTATATGAGTACTGCGGAAGGAATCTAATGTTAAACGTCTTTAAATTCAATAGCACCATTTAAAACCTGATAAATTTACAGCATGGACAAGACATGCACGTTTCGGGTACTAAACCCTCGTCAGTGATCCTCAGTCTAAGGAATGTAATATGGCCAAAAAGTATGAAAAGTTTTATGTCCAAAATGTACCAAAAGACGTAGCAGAATGGGTGGGATATGATGCCACAGGACCCGTGATTAAGAAATTAAAAGAAATTTTGTAACAGAAAATTTCAAATGCGTTAGAGAGACATACGATCAACCGAAGTTGATCGAACTTGGCTACATGTGCCCTCGGGGACTCTTGGTCCACCAGCAGTGACACTCACCAAGTAGTTCAAATGTTAAACGTCTTTAAATTCAATAGCATCATTTAAAACATGATAAAGTTACAGCATGGACCAGACATGCACGTTTCGGGTACTAAACCCTCGTCAGTGATACCTGCTTGAAGAAAATTACAAGTGTATTACATGTATGCACCAGACACATGTTTCGAAATTCAAGTTTTCATCAGTGATGCTTCCAGTCAAGGTGCTTTTCATAAGCCACCCAAATTCACTCCACAGACGTACTTATTATAAGAACGATATGTTTTTATCATATCAAAAGAGTTAAAGAAGATCCTGACGATAATCTCAACAGCACTCACAATAGAGCACAAAATTAAGCATCGACGGACCCCTAGCAAGCTAGAGGTGGGGCCAGGTGCCCGGGAGGAGTAAGCATCCCCTGTTGGCTAGCCGCACCCGCCGTCGATGTTTAAGCATGGAACTGAAAACAATATATAAATCCATGCACTGTTTTACGTCGTGTCTATATAGAAAGTGCTATGGCGACAATGTCAGGGAAATATACTCAAAACACTTACTGTCAAACCCCTCGCGGGGAACTTTTTTACGAGCTCCACACGGCAAAGGGCATAAGTGTGACACAAATGAGTTAAAGAAGATCCTGACGATAATCTAAACAACACTCACAATAGAGCACAAAATTAAGCATCGACGGACCCCTAGCAGGACCCCAAAAGACAAATATGGGCAATGACCATATATAAATTTAGATCTAGGATTTGACAAAGGGGAAGTATTATAAATAGTTACTCTTATGACAAATATGGATAATGACCATATCCCTAAATACAGCACAAAATCGTCAATTCAGAAAATCAGAAACCGAAGGCATACAAAATCAGGATAAAACAGTAACCAAAGCAAATAAACAAAAACCTCCACCACATGAAAAGAAGCGAACTCCCGATATGGGAGTGAGACCAGGTGCCCAGGAAGAGTAAGCATCTCCTGCTTGCATGCAACTCCCGCCGCTTCAATTGGGTAGAACTGTCACATCCGGTTACTTCCATTTCGGAAGACGTAGAGAACAATCCTTGGTCGGATGGTTCAAATGGTCTATGACAGAACATGATCCACCATTCTGGAGAGTGGGTCATCATAGTGTCTGAGGAGTTCCCCATATCGACCGTAGAACTTCCTCAGCGAGGATGTTAGTCGGTCACAAACATATCCTTGACTGAGAAGCTTAACTGAAAGACGCCTAGCTCTCAGAACAAAATCCGTATATTTGGTACTTGCTCTGACATAGAAGATATACTTCGAGTTCACAAATAAGCTGCCGTAATGTTATTAAACTATTGTTTATTTCTCACGTGAATAACCTTTTTTATTGAACGCCATAGCTGCACTAATAAATAACAAATTCAC